>JAANSQ010002147.1:0-12727 GCA_036850885.1 Lepidocyrtinus dapeste | reverse complement strand
GGTCAGTATAAAAACAAGCTTATTTTTTATCTCGAGTAAAGCAAATATTCCATTCATTCTCGTCATGGTAGATGAGTTATAGGGTCTTCAATCAATCAGGGAGAGTTTACTTTAGGAGAAAATGAAGCTTAGAAAGTGGAAAGTGATGTTGACTTGACATGCATCAAACATGTTCAAACTGCATGTCATGAAAATGAATGGGAAAGTTTGAAGGAAACGGATTTCGTGTGCGTGTAGAGATATGAACTATGCATATGCTTAGATTGGGTGATATGCTCGGGGCAATAAAATAAATTTGTTTTCGTTGCTGGTGTTCATACCATCATACCCATTTTCTATAGATTTTGATGAATGACGAATCACTGGAGAGAGTAAAACGTGAAACTTATATCGGCTTCTGTCATTTACTATATTGCAGCTTATGGCCACAGATATATCATTGACTACGTATGTACTAAATCGCAAATTGACGATGCAAAGGAATCTCGGGTCTCGTTTCCATCCGGACATTCGTCTTTCTCTGCGTTTACCATGTTGTACGTTGCCATTTACATCCAAGTGAAATGGCCTGCGAAGAACAGCAGTGCGAGACTGCTGAAAAGTGGTATTCAACTTGCTTTCATGTTGCTCGCTTACTACACAGCGCTTTCCAGAGTTATGGATAACAAGGTAAAAAAAAATGTTTTGGGCTCTTGACTCTACTCAAAGAACTTTTTATTGCCATTTGTAGGCACTCTAGCTGACATTTAAATATTGCATTGGAAGTTGGAGTAATATTAATGAGAATTGGTGGATAGGAAATAATACTGGAGCAGATATATATTCTTATTATGCATAACGCAAAACGGCGACTGAGAGTTTGACTATGACTGCTTGAAAGGAGAAAGACAGGAGAAAAGTTTTATGCTTTTTATCTCACCCTTTAATCCTCATTTTCTTTATTTTAACAGCACCATTGGAGTGACGTATCTGCTGGAGCGTTGGTGGGAGCAGTCTCAGCTTCACTTACTGCAAGATACGTATCTGGTCTTGTGGGCTCAAAACAGGAGTCAGTGCAGAACGGCGAGGTGGAGTCTGTAAATCTAAACGCGACTGCTGGTCGATACAGACAAGGCGCTCATAGCCAAAATGATGTGGAAGCCGGGCGAGGACCTAAAGAACAGTCAGTGGTAGTGTCTCCACCTCCATATGATCGTCCTGGAAGAATGTCTTAAGCTTATGACTAACGTCACTTTTTTCAAAACAGATTATTTTAGTTTCGTAACTTACCTGAGAAAAAACAGAGCAATTGCACAAAGTATAATGCCGACTTGACTTGCATGAAGGTCATAATATTAATTTAATCTTTACGAGGAAAGTGCTATGAATGTATTAGTATTATTAAGACGGACCGAAAAAGCTAGTTCCCTTATCTTAAAGCACATCACAAATATTTTAGTGATCTGACGTGACCTCATGTGTGAAGGGTATTTTGGGTATGGAAGGGTGAGGTTGAAGCATGTGCATGCCTAATTATACGGAAATGGGGAAATGTAGGAAAACTTGCACAAACATACACTAAATGCTCAATCTGATTTTTTCGGGAATGGTTATCACTCCCACTCACGCTGATACGTTTTTTAATAGAGTCGCCACTTTTAGATATTTAAAACTGACCTTTAGAAAACTTTGTTTTTACCGACTTATCAGGTTTTAACTAATTGTAAGTGAGCAAATGAATGAAAACTCTAAAAGAAATTATAAGAATTACGGAAGTGGGGGAAAGTAGGAAAACTTGCACAAACATACACTAAATGCTCAATCTGATTTTTTCGGGAGTGGTTATCACTCCCACTCACGCTGATACATTTTTTAATAGAGTCGCCACTTTTAGATATTTAGAACTGACCTTTAGAAAACTTTGTTTTACCGACTTATCACGTTTTAACTAATTGTAAGTGAGCAAATGAATGAAAACTCTAAAAGAAGTTATAAGAATTTAATCCGACTCTGCACGTAACTCACAAATTCTCTTTCACATCATCACAACAATCGACCCAAGCACTAACAATATTGAGCTTAACGTAGATTAGAAAACGCAAAACAGGCGTACAAAAAATCCTTTTTCTCTCAAGTTATTGTAAAAGTGACAATGTATTCGAAACAATGTGCACATATGATTCAACGTGAAGTTATGATTGACTTTATGCTGCTTTATGATTACAAATTGACTTTTACCCCCTTCTCTTCCCTAGTAATCTTAACTGGAAGCAGAACCCGACTTATTCTGCCTCTGTGAACCCCATTCCTGTCGAACCGTCGTCCAGAGCTCTGCTTCAAACCAGGTCTTCATAAAAATGATATTGGAGAAAGAGTTCGAGCACTACGAGATTTTAAAGAAGAAATGTCAGTTTGCCCCAAGAAATTCCGTTGTAGCTTTAGACCATCACAACCACAGCAAGCAAAACGTCCCTAAATAAAAGTTGCGTAAATTGCGTTGTATTAGTGAATTCAGATCAAGGTGGTCGATTTACGTATGTAAAACTGCAGGCAGTGTACAAGTAATCACATTTTTAGGTAAAAATTAAATATTTTGAATTGATCGTGTCTTTTATCTTTCCTGCAAGATTGGGTAGTTTTGTAGCTTTAGCTTAAAATTAAATTGGCTGATATGAAAGTATTTAGAGCTTTAATGTTAATCACCGATTTTTTGATGATGATAAAAAATTATAAATGTTTTTATTTTTGGTATCTTGAATCTTGTAAATTAAAACCTGTGCGAGCAAAATTTTAAGCGGTCCAAACGTATTCTTAATTCATACTGTTTACTCTAAAATGCATTTTATTTTCGAACCGTGCGTGTTTCTCATTCATTCTAGTACTTATGAATATTTTACATTTACACTTGTTACAACTTTTTGTAAATAAACTAATAAACTATACTTATATAATAATGTCGAATAATATTAAGAGCTAACAAGCGATTGTATGGGTGCTACCGAGTTTAAATTTAATTAAGTATCATATTAATGAGAAAAGAGTTTTTTATGCGTTATAATTATAGTTTGGAAATCTCATGATGAATATATTCCGGATAGCAGTTTTTAAATGATTTTCTTCTATTTTACAACAAAAGGTTAGTATGTAATGTTATCAATTTTAATTTTGAAGGGCCGTTTTTTGTTTCTTGAAGCTATTCGTATGTAACGTCGTATTTAGTAATGTAACGAGAGAATTCTACAAAAACTACAATTTCCTGTGTAAATTAATACAATTTTGATAATCGTAATTAATTGCGTGGCTGGAAAAAATTGGGTGCTGTGAATTTAAATTTTATGTAAGCAGTTAAAAAAATTAAGTTATATTGTTGTAAAGAATTCGTTAATAAAGTTGAGGGGTTAGTCGCTAGTTAAAAATAAATATACATCCCTCTTCTTTCTAGAGCATTTCTCAAATCGCCCCATTCTGTCCATCATGTTTGCCTCGTAGAAAAACAAACAAATCTTAACTAAAAAATAATTTTTACTGTAAAAAGATTCACATAATCTAAATTTAAACTTCTCATAATTATCACACAAACTCATTACACCTTCTTCATCGACGCATTTGCAGGCCGAGAATATGAGAATCCAACAATGCCAAGCGATTTGACTTTAAGTTTAGTTTTCGGATTTCACGAGTAGCCTCCACATTAACTTTTCCTTTTAAAAAGATTTGACTTTAATCATAACTGGTTTTATCGGTAACTAGAAAGAATTATCTTAGCTTCCAAAACTACAATAATCATGAAAATAACTGGNTAACTAGAAAGAATTATCTTAGCTTCCAAAACTACAATAATCATGAAAATAACTGGCGAAAAACAAATCCTTTTTGCAGCAAACTGAAAATGCATGCAATTGCAAGCGCTTCTAAAATACAGGCAAGAACAGATGACGTGTCATAATATACTCGGAGCCAAAACCAAACTTAATGTTACTCAAAGTGGATTGCATATACGGTTCGGTATCGGAGGTATTAGCTTTTATAGACTGCAACATTATATTTACACAGTGAGGTAGAAAGAAGCTAGACTAGAGCGATACCGAGAGTCCAAGACCAAAAGTTGAATGAAGTAAAGAGTTAGAGGATCATCTACGGCAAATAAGATAGTCCAACCGCATTGACACAAGTCATCATCAGGTGAGTTGCAAACAAGAAGGGTACATTACATTTTGTACACATAAGTCCAGTTGGTTTTGCTTTCATACTTTCCATTTAAAGCAATTAATGTTAAGCCTATAAATTACTTGATTAAGTGTCACATCTGTTTTTATAAGGTAGGTGAATATTATCTCTAGCATATTGTTGGTGTTATAGAACCTTTTTGATTACTGATGAAAATATAACTTGATTTAATTGTAATCCATTTAAGTGAATGTTATTAACTAATTGTGTGAGCCTCAGAGTTTAAAGTTTATGCCGTTTAATTTTCAGGAGTGCCTTCAGAATGGGTGGAAGTCAAAGTGTCGAAGTACCTGGAGGTGGTACAGAGGGATACCATGTTCTGAGAGTGCAAGAGAACAGCCCAGGGGGCCAAGCTGGTCTTGAGGTGAGTAAGGTTTGGTGGTAACTAACTATGATTATAATAAAAGCAATTTGAGTATGTAATTTCATTATTTTCGTTGCAGGCATTTTTCGATTTTATCGTTGCGCTGAATAACATAAGATTGGATCAAGATAACGACACATTAAAAGAAATATTAAAAACTAATATTGATAAGGCTATAGACATGTTAGTATACTCGAGCAAGACGCAGGCTGTACGCAAAGTGAGTATTACGCCGTCCGCATCGTAAGTTCAACCTGACAATTAATCAAGTTAATCAAAGAATCAGAAAATCAAAGTTTACCTCAGCGATTAATTCGGGGTTTGGTTCTGTAAAGATGGGGTGGACAGGGTCTTTTAGGTGTATCCATACGATTTTGCTCATTTCAAAATGCTGCGGAAAATGTCTGGAGGATTTTGGATGTATGTGTGAAAGAAATGTTTTCGTTGTTCTAACAATCAGTTAGTGTTTTTCAAGAATTTTGTTGTATTTTACTCCTGACATTAACTTTTAGATACAACCTAATTCTCCGGCGGAGAAAGCTGGCTTGAACTCTTATCAAGACTATGTGATCGGAGCTGATTCAGTTCTTCATGAGTCGGAGGATTTCTTTAGTCTGGTTGAGGCACATCACGGGCGACAGCTGAAGCTTTACGTTTACAACGTAGATACTGATCGATGTCGTGATGTTGTAATCATCCCGGATCCAAACTGGGGAGGAGAGGGGAGGTTAATTTTTTACTTTTATATTCTAACGCTACAATGTCATTCTGTAAAACGGTAATTCAAATTTAAAATTTGTTTGATTTCGTTTAGTTTGGGCTGCGGAATTGGTTACGGTTACCTTCACCGTATACCACACAATTTGGTTCGGGAGCGTTTGGCAAACGAAGGTGACAGGCCGAAAAAGACGTTTTCTTCAGCGTTAGGAATTAATCCAGGTATGGAGGGCGCTCTTCCTCCAACCCAAATGCAGCAGCATTCTCTTTCTCAACAGAACGCACAAGCTGCCTCCGCAGCAAGCTTATTCACCCCTCCAGTGGAGCCGCCGCAAAATATGGGAGGTGTGGAAATCAGTGGGCATACAGTCCAAGACATACAGCAACCGGCATCTCCCTCCCTGCCTGTTTCTGGTTCACAACCTCCACCACCTTTGATACCAGTATCTGGATCTTCCATGCTGTCAGAAGCTGCAGCACCACCACAAACTATGCCGCCACCATCGCAAACAATCACCACTCCGCTAAATATCCCTGGAATGCCTCCAATAACTGTTTCAGCTCCGTTGATTATGCCTCCTCCATTACAACAGGGCACAATGTCCAGTGCTGCTCCATCAACATCGTCTGTTGATGCGCAATCAGTCGCGGCCATGTCTCATCCAACCTTTTCTACATGGGGCATGCCCCAGCAACCTCAACAGTCTCCTACCTCCCCACAAATGATGGGTTTCCAAACTCCGCCCCCATTAACAGCTAATTATCATCCAAGACCAGTGGCCCTCTTTAATCCTGTGGCAAACTCTACTCCAACTTCGGTCACTGGGGAAAATTTTGTAAGGATGTATGACCCCAACAATCCCACAGGTCAACCGGCAGTACCACCGAGCTAAAATCTCGTTAAATACATACGACAAGCTCGGTTCACACCCACACCAGTCGAGTCGTAGCAAAACTGGAGTAAGCTGAAAGTGAAGTGTGGTCTATTTATAGCTGATTATATATACAAATCAAACCTTATTTAATTTCAAGTTTTGTTTCGAATATCATCAAGTTTAACTCGTGCTATAGTGGAGTGTCTGGATAAACTCTTTTAATTCATTGATTTCCTTCTTTAAATAATGAGTGTGATTTTATTATTGTTTAAGCAAAACTGCATTACGTTTTTTTCACTCTATTGTTATTTATTCTAATTTAATTTTTAATTTGTTAATAATGTAACTGTCTTGGCTTCAACCTAAGAGTTGAGTTAAGACTTGCAACAGTTTAACCAATTTCGTGAATACGTTTGGACTCTCTTTTGAGTCTTTAAATTTTATTAATTTGGTGCTTTAGATTTACACTGTCTTTTGAAAATTTCCTATTAATATTTATGTTTGATGATTGCTGATTGCCGTTTTCATTTTATCCCAATTCGTTTCGATATTGAACTTGGAGCTGAAGGACACCACGCATCAAGGCATATTTTCTTCCTTGATACGATAACTTGAACAAGAGTTATTATCTCCTCTTATCGTACTGCGCTTCAACGTTTTCTTCCGTTGTAAAAGTCAAAAAGGATCTAAAAAAAAGAAAAAATAAATTTTTATCCTGTCCGGAAGAAAGCAACGAATGTAAAGTAAAATGATCTAGTACTGCGTAAAAAATGCATGTTTGTGAGATATGTAAAAACTCAAAGTTTTTAAATAAAAAATTAAATCTCGTAATTATTCAGAACAAAGTTCAACCATTCATTTATTTCATAACTCTCTCAAGTTAAATACCATTAATGAAGCGACTGCATGTAAAATTTTGTTTCTTGTCGGGTTTTCGTATAGATAGGTTGAGTGTTATTGCATTGATAAATAATGAGTTTGTCTTTTTCCCGTTTCCCATTACCCCAGTCCAGCATTTGCGTCCGCGCTAAAAGAAACTTCATGTATGTTTGACATCAAAGCAGCTCTGCAACATTCCATCTAATTTCGTCCACGTCACCGTTTGTTGATAGGATTGTTTGATTAATTTGTGTGGAAATAAATTTGAAGCGGATATTTCTGTTTTCACCAGTTGGATAATATTCTACCAGCAGTCTTAAGTGCTAGGTTTGGTATTTTTTTGGTATTAAAATATCAAGGTAACTAAAATAATGAAGGAATTCATGTCACGGTGCAGTCGGTGATCTGAGATGGAACAATATTGAATTGTTTTCCCATAAAGTGCATGTTCCTTTTTAATCGTCTTTTAAAATTAGTTGTATCCATTTATTTTCAAAAGAATAACAGATTGAACATACTTGTATGTTACATTTTTCTAGGGATACTGAAACTATCAGGAACCGGCGAACGCCCTTACTGTGCTTTTCACCAAACTTTCTCCACTACCGTTGTCAAGATGATTACAGACGTACAGCTGGCTGTCTGCGCTAACCTGCTGGGGGCAGGATTATTTTTGCTGATAGTTCTCTATCATTATATTGCAGCTAATCATGGTGGTTCCAAGGGGGCGATATAATTTTTAATTTAACGCGTCGACCTAACTTTCATTACAATGTAAATATTCCATCAAGTTACTATTGTTTATTTACTAAGATAAAGAAAAGACCTATGCTGTATTTCAAATTTCGAAGCTCCCTGATTTAAAATCATCTTTCGACTATTCAGAATATTTGTTCTTGTATCCTGCTCGTCTTCGTATTGGCGGCATGAAGTGATGTTTCTTTAAAATAAAAATTAAGTTAAATGGTTTAACTTAAATTTATACTCTATTTTTGACGGAGGGATATATCAGCATTGGTTGATCACATATACTGCTGGGCTCAAATTCTTTGAAAAGTCCCGCTTCATTTTCATAATTTTATAAGCCACTGTTTATCATCCATTTCTCGCTACAGAAAGCATTAATACTTAATGATACGTACATATTTTTGACTTCTCGCGCGGTTTTCAAAAAACATTGTTTCCATCTAATATGTACATGTAGTCATGTAGTTCTCTAGATCAATTCGGTTCTACCCACTTTCAAAAAGTAATTTTCGGGTTTTTTTCTAACACATTATTTTTAGACGACAATTTACAACAGTTATGAATTGGGTTGGAGGTGCTCGAGCTCGTGCTAAGGCTCAACAAGAGCAAAACCGTCTAGGAAGGGTTGGATGGAAACGTCCAATTGCACTGCCTCGTATTGACGAAACGGAATTAGAAAATGAAGGTCAGGACCAAACTGAAACGTATTCTCGCCACTTTAGTAGAGGTGGACAAAGAACAAGGAGAAGAAGCGACGAGACACGGAATTCGTCCAAACGAGAGGTTGATTATGAAGCCCTTGGATACATACTTGTGAATCCAGATCCACCTCCTTGTACTCCGAGTCGTTTCATGGAAATGCTAAAAAAGACTACTATACTTCCCCCTCAGGTCAAGCTCACCATGCTTTTGGAGCTAGGGTGGGCTGTTGACATCGACCGAATTCCAGACGCAGAAGCAATTTGTTCACCAGCTAATAAAGATGGATATTGTTCGAGTACTTCCGTTAGCTCTAATATCACTACTACTACTGAAATCCCGTTGAGATCTAAGTCTATTGGCGGACAAAGTACACCCCCATCTAGTATTTCATAAGTTAAATTTTTAAATTCAAACAAATTTCTTAAACTTTTTCAATCACTTGTTGCAAATACGAACTGTTCAACCATGTATTCAATGTATTCAATAAACTTTATATTATATTAAATTCTTCCTATTGCTCAACCTCCAACATTGCCTTTTTGCCTAACAAATTATTTGAAATTCCACATACCAGTACACCACAATAAATTTTGCATATCTACACAGCCAAAATAACCAAATTTTGTTTTCCGCTTCGAGTTTAAACCTATTCTACAAACATTCTAAAATTTTTCGTAAGCATAATCAGCAAACGTTACAACTATTTCCGTCGTGCACTATAATCATTTCATGAGAAATGTTAGTTCCTTGAAAATAAAAATTTTATCATCTTAATCTCATTTCCTTCTTTTCATGCCCCTTAAAGTCATAATAGTTACGGTCTTTGGTATTTTATATGTATTTGCTTCGCACGCATGCATTTTTTGAAAATCAAAAACTCATAATAAAAGAGCCTGAGCAATATAAAAATGTCTAGATTTTAATGTGGTTTCTAATAATATTCAATGCATCTAATATTTCTTCCCTCCAACCGGCCAGAGTACAATGGTCTTGATCTTGATCTGGTATGGCGTAGTCTAATTTGAAACCTTGGTAAATATTTTTGTCCCTCATACATACAGAAATATATTTCGCGATAAACTTTGCATAACCCATAATTTTGTATTTAAAAATACTCATTCATTGTCAGATAGAACCTTTCATCTTGTCCTTATGTTATTTTTTTATTTGTGGAAATTCTCAAGCCTATTTATGCATCAGGTTTAATGATAACTGCAGGGACATTATCAATTGCATAATTATTTTCTTTGTGGTTGACTTATATCATCAGGAAAAGAAACATGGTCTAGAAAAAAAATCTGAAAAAAACTTTTACGTAGCTCATGCCATGCGTTTCGATCTCAGAAAATGCGTGTTTCCGTTTTCATCTCAGAGATTAACTTTAAACTTGAAACTTGTACTTATCCGTAATAGTTGGAAATTTGACGATTTCTTGAATATAATATCATCATGTAGGATTTCTCTTTGGATGTTACATACATATTACAAAAGCCATGTTTAGCATAAGTTTATCCCATCATTTTATACTGTTGTAGTTGCAGTCGTGCTTCAGGCCGTACCATCGTCTAAAATTAATGAACGCCAATTTAAAGAGAATAGTCTGACATTAAGCAGTACTTACTACTGCCTCGTTTGTTTTATACATTAGATAACTATGAAAAACAGGCTTTCGCTAGTAAATATAACTTTAATAGAATCTCGTATGAAATGGCATGCCATGTATTTACTTCCTTTTGGTTTGACGGTAGATCTACCTTCCATATTGTATAGTGCACCAGAACACTTTGAAAAACCGGACTTGGTATTAGCCTTTAGTAAATACATGGAACGAAGCAACTATCTTTTTAATCCTTTCGCATCCATATAGGATATAGTATAGCCCATTACCTGAGAATGAGATAATAATAGCGCAAAATATTGTTAATAATAGTCATCGTAAATTTTATTTTTATGCATCACACTTGCAGCCTTAACTTCATTGAAACATCGACATGGTATAGACCTACTGGGGAGAGCTCAACCCAACAATATAATTAGAAGGCAATGCTAATGACAAGCAGTACGAAAAAAAGTTTACGTTAATTGTTCCTCCTTTTTAATCACGGCAGTAACAAAGCTGTAAACAATGTATGTGATGGGGTGTTACGATATGCAGTCAGTCGAGCTGTTGCTGTTATTGCAGTGAGTACGCCCTTAAACTATCAGAGATGGATGAGATTCTAGATTTTGCAACTCAAACCAGAAACAGAAACGAAACAATGTCTCTAAAGATTCTATACGGGAAAACTTTCACGAGAAAATGTACAGCAGATGGAGCAAGCAACTTGTAGCACCAACCGTAACCGCGTAATTCCTCCAAGGAGCTGCTTCTCTACAAGGACATGGAGAAACGTAGAAACGAGATATACAGGAGACATAACTGAAACGTGTCTCTAGTTTTTGGAACGTGATGTTAGGAAACCTAGGAAATGGAAACATGAATGTAGGCCTGGCGTAAAATTATTTTTTGCATAAGTTCGACCATTTTCTAAAGTATAATTTCGTTTCCCTTCCAAAATGGTACACTTTTCAATACCATCTATAACCAAACAAAATCTACGTATGTTCGTGTCACTTGTGATTCATGTAAAACTCTACCAAATGCGTTTTTGCAGGTTATACTTCTACAAATATGATTTGAAATTTTGTAACGACATCATACATCATATCTGCATTAAACCCATATTACATAAAAATTTAAAAGCCTAGATTTAGACTTGGAATATACAAATATAGCATAACTAACAAAAACTTGAAGACTCATCTCATCCGTCCTTTCTTTGTCTTCAATTTTTCAAGCTTTTCTGATATGCTTCTTTTTCCATTTCACTGGCTGAAGTTTGAAGAAGCAAGCTGTATGGAGGAAAAAGGCTGTGCGAGGTAGCTGTAAGCAGTTTTCTTGGTTTTAGCTTTGATAATAACAATGATGATGGGATGGATGATGGTAGTCCAAAAAAGTGTTTTCGAAAGAGAGGCTAAACACAAAAAACTCTTCTCGAAAACTTACTTTCAATGAGAACTCAACGAGTATATACATTAGGTATATTTCTGGGCTGTTAGGCTGGTGGTGGTGGTTGTGTCTTGGTATCATCAAGAGAAAAACGATAACAAAGAGACCTTGTGTTACCTTTAATTTTATATAATACCATGTTATAACGCCAGCACACTACTTTGTACCGTCATAGTCATTTGAAAAGTGTTCGTTTCAGTATACACTCGTTTAGTTTTCCCTAGTGAATCTGTAGGCGAGTTAGATTTTTCAAAAAGATCTTTAGGAGCTCACGTAAACTAAAAGTTTTTTTTATAAAAGGGAACTTATTTTTCTCGCAGGTAAAATGAATGCAAGGAAGGAGAACATACAAAAAGGAAACAGAAATATAGATAGCTACTGCTCGATTCTATTTACTAGTACCTATGCACACCTTTTGTAGGGAAAAGGGATGTAATGTGGATGTTATGTTAGTTTAAGTCTTGCAAGGATGATTAAGATGACGAGAAATAGGGTTCTCTTTGGCCAGCCAAGCAAACACTGCTCTTGGCTAATGTCTATTATCTCTTCATAACAATCTATGATGTGGCTATGTTTTTGTTGCTAGCTCCTTCGTAAAACATGAAAGCATTATTTCATAAATGTTATTACTCATTTGCTAAATTTTTGGACAGCTCGGATTCTAATCAGAATCATGCAACGTTTCTTAATTCACTTAAGACTACGTGAGCATATAAGTAATAAGTTTATGTAAGTTTTGGAAAATCAATGAAATATGCTAAATTAATATGCTATATGCTAAACATGATAAGAATTCTAAATATTGATTAACAACAGGAAGCTGTACTTTAAGGTTTGAAGGAATTGGAGCTTATATGACTTTATTAGCTATTATCATGATTCAGTAAAGGAATAAAACTACTTTAAAAGTAGGCCGACGCAAGTGTAGAGATATCAACTAATGTCACCACTTTTACTATAGCAACGGCGTAATAATGAGATTCTTACTTGAATTACATATGTAAGCCAGTTTAAACTAAATCGAATTTTCCAGCTTCTCCACATCAATCAACTATCAATTCAGGATCGCTTTAAGCACTAACTTGGCTCTATTAGAACTATTCAGATGGCATTTGCTAGGCACCATTTCTCTAAGAAAATTGAACACATCCCTCCAAATTTCTAGTAAAGCACTGCAGATAGAGAGAT
>JAANSQ010002146.1:0-12731 GCA_036850885.1 Lepidocyrtinus dapeste | reverse complement strand
TCAATGACGCTCAAACGTAATGCTTCCAAAGACTCCTGAGCCCTGAAACAGTATTACAAGAGTAATAAGATAAGTGGACGATTGTTAAGATTTACAGTTATCAAGGCCAAGCTAAATAAGAAATATTTCAGCTATTTGCATACTTTGAAACTTGAAGTTCAACATCCTTGCTTCTGGGGACTTTCTCTTTCAATTGGGGTTGCCTCTGTTTCCTTTTGGGAGCCACAGCAGCTAACTCTCTGATTCTCTTACTCCTCCGCTGGGGTTGTTCTAGGGTTTGGTCACTCAAGTCAGTGTATTTCCTTTTGACCGGCTTACATTTTTCAGACTGGTTCTCTCGGGAAAATGAACTAAGTCGTTCCCACTGCCTAGTTTCAGTTTCGGGGCCATTATGGGCTTCTTCACTTCCACCGATGGCCAATACACTGTTTTCGTCTTGCGCTTCATCTCGAGATTCCTGGACAATGTCTAGGCAGGGTGGGAAAAGCGATTGTTGAGAAGATTCCGCTCCGGGCTGGGTAATCACTTCTTGTGACGTCGAATCAGGCACTAAAATCAGGAAAGAGGCATCATGGGACTCCGAGCCAACGTTGGTACCATTTTCCACTTCTGGGTGCTGTCCGAGGACATGCATGCCATCAAAAAGCTCCCCAATTGGAAAGGGGTAGTAGAAGGGAATCTCGAAATTCATTCCAGGAAACGATGCCATAATCAAAAATTTTGAGCGTTCTTGAATTTTAAACTTGTCAAGAGCGATTATGTCACACTTCAGACTAGTTATAACTGTACTATGACCAAACTTCAATTGATTCGGATGACCACTGTGCTCGGGCTTTTATACCACGCACGCAAAAATGAATATAAGCCCTATTAAGTTCACTTAAAATATCTCAATTCTATTTCGTTTTACAAAGTCTAAATATAATTTTATGAGTTTAAATATATTCTTGGCTTAGCTTTCATCAAGGGACGAATCGACTCAATCAAAGTAATAAGCCAAGCTAAGCCATGATATGGAAAAAATCAAAATAGGAGGTAGTTGTGGTTATGTAAATTACACATGGCGTAATTTTATAAGTGAACAGTTTTGTACAAAGCTGGAAAATGCTAAAAGGATTTGCATAATTGTGATCAGCAAGCAGCTAGTGCGATCCATTCTGCCATAAGTATTTTGCTTTTGTTTACGTTGGATTCTTGAACCAATTCCATAGTCTAACTCAGCATCAAACAAAACAATGGAAACAATATTCAAATGTAGTTTTAAGGATGAATCTTTTGCTTTGAATCCGGAGTAGTAGTAGGATGGTAGTAGGACGCAAATCGATTTGTTAAATGAAAGTAAGTATCTAATATGCAATAGGTATGCATTAATGCTTAATTAAATCAACAAGAGAGCAGAAACAAAAACTTCATTGAAGGTCCGAAACAACTAGGCGGGATGCGTTACAATAGTACGTGCACTTTACCTTTGCGGTAATTGCGAGTAAGTTGGTAGTTGGTAATGGTAAGATAGCGAAGCCTCCATATCAACGCAGGTAACACGCAATTGAAAGGGACATGCTCTTCTATAATTGCCTGTGTAGCAGTTTCTGCACTTGAATCCAATTTTTGTTTAAATATGACTTGGAAGGGATGGATAAACAAATGATCATAAATTACTAAATTTAAGGGGTATCATGCTTAGCACAATTTAAATAAAACGCGTAACAACTAAAATCTTTGCTCCAGATAGAATTAGATTTTAAAATTCGACGTCTACAAATAACTGCTTTCCCGGAAGTTGGCGTATGACGGTAGTTAGTGATGACGTTTAAAAAGAAAACTCTTTCTCAGTTGACGCGCCATAACCTTTGAACCGATTTTTTCCGTGAAAATTCGTTTCAACATCCTACTCGTGTCAAATTTATGATAAAAAACATATTTGATTATATTCGCAAGATGAATTTGTATTACTCTCCATTTATGAGCTCTAATTTATGATTCCCCAACAAAATAATTGTCCATCCCACATAAATTGATTATTTATTTATTAGTACATTAAAAATATTAACTAAAGAGAACATCAGTTAAACAATACTTGGTACAATCATCCATGCATTAATTAAAATAATAACTTGAGTAAAATGTTCCTTAACTTAAAAGATTCAAAACGACAGAGTACTAGTAAGAGATTATGAGATTGTCATATAATAAATGGCTTTGATTAAAAATATTGTGCTCTCCACTCTCCACCTGATACAATTCCAGTTTAAAATTACTTGATGAGAAGGAAAAAATAATAAAACACAAATTACGCGAATATTTTCAATTCATATAGTCCATTTTCATTTTTTTACATAGACAAAGTTAGCCCCGTTTGGATAAGATTAAATGAAAACCTATTGCCTAGACATAAGTGGCGTTTAAATATTTGCTGACTGCAAAAATCCTTTACTCTGGCGATTATGATCAGAAGAGATCAGTTTAGACATTTAGGCTGCAACTAAAATCAAGACATTGGCGTCGGCGTCGAGATGTCTATTTTAGTAAATTCATAATTATTGCACATTTTTATTTTAAGAGAAAATCATCAATATACTTGGTTGAAAACGAGTAGCTTGAATTTATAATTGTCAGTTCATTTTTAAAAGTTTCCTTAATCAAATTAGCGAAGTAGGTTTTTTCTTGTCACTAATTGTTCCCGTTGACCAGCGATGAAAGCATATACATTAGTAGGAAGATGGAATACGATACAAACGATCTTAACAGAATTAATTAAACATTCTCGATAGAACAAAAAAAGTAGTGATAATTTTTTTTATATAGGACAAGATTGTTTATTGCTTTTGAACAGGAAGCCTCTCCCTGTCTGGAACGGAAGACTAAGTTTAAAAAACAATTTTCGTTAGATGAGACTCCTCCAATTACTTGGTTTCTCATAGGAGAATACATTTCTTTTTGTTTTTCCGTTGTTGGTTCAGGAGCGGCCTCTCCATTTTCTGGAACATGCGGATTACACGAACAAGCTCGTGGAAGGCTTGGTCCACGTTCATCCTTAGCTTTGCACTGCACTCTACCAATGGAATACGGAGTTGTTTCGCTAGATTTTGAGCTTCATCTCGGCCCACCTGGAGAAATTTATGAGTTTATTAGAAAAACCTGGAAAAGAAGTGCAGGATATTAATAAAATTTAAGAATGAGCAATGGGCACTTACCACGCGCTGGCTTTCTAGGTCCGATTTATTGGCAACGATCAACATAGGAAACTCATCGCGATCCTTGACACGGAGGATTTGTCGGTGGAACTTGGTAATCTCTTCGAATGAGGAGCGCTCAGTGACAGAAAAGACCAACAAGAATCCTTCCCCTGACCTCATGTATTGTTCCCTCATAGCACTGAATTCTTCTTGACCAGCAGTGTCTAAAACTGTTAAGAATACGTTGTTTACTGTAATCTTTCAGCAGGTAAAAGGTCAGTTAATTATAAATTTATGAACCATCTTACTATCTAGCTTCGCAGGGATATCGTCGATGACGCATTGTTTCGTGTAGGAGTCTTCTATAGTTGGGTCATAATCCTGAACAAAGTAGCTCTGCACGACAGTCGAAAAAGAACGAATTAGTTTATGATTTAAGTTCCTACCTGATATTACAAACTCATTCCTTTGTTCCCCAGAAAGGTATTTGCATTTGCAAGCTTATGCATGTTTACGCTTTTTGCACGCAGAGTAGCCTACCAAACGGTGCAACTAAAATTTTCTTCTACATAAACTCTTTTACTCTTGCAGCATCATCGTCACAGTCTGGTCGACTTCGTCATCATATATTCAAATGACTCATCATCATCGCCTCTCTGCCATAATAAGTGTATGCAAGCCATAAGGTAAATAATATTCCTTTTGAAAATGTTTACACTCTTGCAACTTGGTTTGGCACAAATAGGTAAGTACTGCAACGCTGCGCAAACTCTAGATGAAGATGGAGAGAGAGAAATAAAAAAAGGCGTCGTCTCCAACTTCAACAGCCAAAAAAATATCTGATATGGGATTACCACTTTAGTCAAAACTCAAGAGATCGTAGATCCTCTAAGATGTCCAAGATTCTCTACTTGGTGTAGTCGAGTAGTGGAGGGTTCAATGTAAACTTTCAAAATGATACTTGCACTGGTAAATGTCTTTACAAACTCAGGCATACTGAAAAAAAGCTAAAGTTTCCCATCCTGAATTCCTCCCTGTTTTCATTACACGCTGACTCAATATGCTCAATCTTAATTCAAATATTTAAAACTGAGATGGTACACATCGTCTAGGGAAAAATATTGGCGATAAATACTCACCGATATTTCATTAATAAACATATCCATCCTAGACAAGATCTCCAAGTGGTGATAAACTACTCCCAAGATGAACATAAAAAATGTGTAGTATTTACTGGTCACAACGAAGCAAAAATGGATTTAACCATAAGGCTCAAATTTTGAGCGTTTAGATTCCGAGGGAATTATGTAACCGGAGTAGTGGCAGAAACAGCAATAATTCGTCAGCATAAATTTAACGTAGATATTCACGCCAACACTCCCTACTCTCCCGAACGGAATATGGATGAGCGGGGAAAAACAATAACAATGACAGGAAAAATCATCGTTATCATCTACAAAGTATTATATCTGTTTTCAGCTCAACGTTTTATTGGATTCCTTCCAATTAGGTTAAAATATCATCATCATCACTACACCACCAACCAATCCAACCATCAGTATTTTTTTTATCACGACGTGATGTAATATAATGCAAAAAGTTTTCAGAGGAATGAGCTTGTAAAGCTTGAAAAAAGGTTGTCTTTGAAAATAGGGAAGCGCGGTAATTCCTCGTTTCAACTGGGAGCTTTAACGCTCTCTGCTTGCTAAAAAAGCTTTTGGTTTGCCGTTTACTTAAAAACTATTTTGTGGACTTTGCCCGCAGGATTTTGTGATTTGGTTGGTTCTTCCATACCTAGAGATACAGAGAGAGCTTTAATTTTGTTTTACTATTATTCACTCCAGTTTTGAGATGCAGTATGCGCGTCCTTCTAATTGATGATGTCCCGGCCTTCGCTTCCCTTTACGCGAAAATGGAAAGATAACCAGATGCGAAAAATTAATACAAGCCAAGTGAACCACGTCACAAACTTATCTAGCCCAGCCTCACGCTTGACATAACAATGACATGTAGATTTAATAAAAAAAACAGGTTTAGTATTATCATTGAAGCGTACCGACTACCGACAAAACCGACATCATTCTATGGTAATGGTATTTACTACGAATTAATTGTCAAATTATCAGTTTCCTCTGTGGTATGCATTTTATTAAAGATTTTTTGTTATCTTGAACAACTCCATTTAGTCTAGTTTACATAAGGTGGCTGGTGGAAGATTACAGATCGGGTACAGTCTTCTAGGCTTTGGCACACAGTCCACTAGAGCCAAAGATGCTAAATGCCAAATTGCCAATATCATGTAGGTATTGATGCGTTTATTTCCGTCGTCATGGCCGTCAATCAATTATGTTGTTGTGTTCTGTACAATCCTAACTCCTCCATTCATTATTCAATGTAAAGTGGAACTTTCAGGGAAAAAATGAACATTCCTAAAGAAAAACATTACGTATGAAAGGAAGATTTAAAGGATTGACAAGACGCTGTACAGAGATCCTAAAAAATTTACATGTATGATATCTCTGTAACTATTTGTTTACTTTACGCGTTCAGCCTCCTGATCAGAATCAAAAGTGTCCCTATTTAGCCTTTAGCCCATACTATACTCCCAACTCCCAACTTTATGAAGCATTGATGCCTTGAAGCGTACAATATGTGGCTAATTGTTACAGTACTAATGAAATCCTCT
The DNA here is from genome assembly GCA_036850885.1 of Lepidocyrtinus dapeste. Taxonomy (NCBI): domain Eukaryota; kingdom Metazoa; phylum Arthropoda; class Collembola; order Entomobryomorpha; family Entomobryidae; genus Lepidocyrtinus; species Lepidocyrtinus dapeste. The sequence continues at coordinate 6,869 of JAANSQ010002146.1, read as the reverse complement.
AGGGAAATTTATTGCTGGTTGATGAAGTGAATTCCATATCATATTCTAATTCGTAGCACTCTGAGGCATAAGACGTTTCAAAGAAGGCTAAATTTTTTATTCTACATCGTATCAGACACGCCCACGAGTCCTCTAGGAATGAGTCGAGGACTCGAGGCCAGTCTATTCCTTTCAATAAGCCAAAGCCCAAAAAACGAAGGAGACTCTTGGAACAATGCTTTGTTTAGTTGTCCTTTTAAACGCTTTTGGACTATGGACAGGTGTGTACGCTACAACATCCTCCAATCCTAGTTAAGTCAACGATTTTCCTTTTGCATCGCCATGTAAAATTGTAAACTCTTGTGATGCTTGTTAGGGTACTCACCACTTACAATTCATCTGGTATAGTGACATAACTGAAAAGTTCAAATAGCTAAAATACCATTTTTGGTCAGATCCTATACAATGCTTGAATCATTTTAACTGATCTTAGTACATTCTTTAATGAATCGAATGACTCACGAACAACACTCAACATGTAAGAAAGAGCAAAGCTTGGAAAAAGTGCATTAAATCTCTAGCTGAGTTACAGCAATTCATAAAGCTATAAAAATATGTTAATGTAAGAGCTCTGCCTACATGAAACAATTCAAGTTGGACTCGTTCCCTCACCATCCAACTATCCAACTTCCTTTTAAGATGACTCATAAACCCAAGTGAGAATTCAGGATTCCGCAGTTTGAACAAAACAGGGTAAACAATTCTTCATCGGTGGTGATGAGATGATCAACACATGAGATTATTATCCTTCCATGATGAAGCGAGAATCAGTCATAAACACTTTCCGAAATTTATTTCCTACTACTGTTTACTGTACACACCACCTGGATATGAAGTACAGGTGATATAATTTATTGAAAAATGATAAATATACCATATGTGTACATTTTTTAATATTTTGATTCCATCACGATGATCGTGTCATCATCAGTCTAGAATTGTTTTTGAAATGATGATGCATCAGTTGGAAAACATGTTGGGCCTACAGCTACATTAAAAAAACTGCAAGGTAGACTCGAAGACTGTCTGCAGTTGTTGTAAGCCTACGCATATTATGCAAACTCCTCATTAAAAAGTAGCAAAGAACAGAGTCCTTTTTGGTCGGTTGCTTTCAGGCTGCTATACATAATCACTAGTATTAGCAGGCTTAAAGATCTAGTACAATGAATTAAAGTTGAACTTGATGACATCATCTTACTCTCTGTAATAGTGACTTCTAAACTGGTGCGTTGCGTACGTAGGTATCAAGGATGACGCCTTTTGTACTCTACATCAATACAATTTGGAGGAATTTTAGTAGCCTAAAAAGCACATATGCAAATTAGCTTACAAATCTAGATGGCGAAAAAAGGGAAAATTGATAAATTGTTTGTACAAATATTTCTTTGATAGATGAAAAGACAAGTGTGTGCGGTACGGTAAGCATGAGATAAAGGAATTTTTTTAAAGAAAACTTCATATATGACAAACAAGAAGGGAAAAAATTTGTAATAAAGTTTACTTCTCGTGCAAGTATGTCACCTTGCCTAGAGCTAGTCGTGAGATGATGTTACGTACGGGGACGTCAATTAGATAAACGAAACGTTTTCTCATGGCTTGAAGGCTCATAAAGTTAAAAATAATTTTTATGAGGAGACTTTCAAAAAAAAATTGAAGAGTGTTACACCCGGAGATAGTGTTGAGTGTTGGATGTTGCATTCATAAAATGCATAAAAAGGTTATTTCATTCGACTGTCATAAAATATTACGTCATATATGTGAATTACAAATAGGAAAAATGTCAGATGCCCGTTAGCCTAGATGAATTGTGTGAAGGAAGAGACTCGAGAAACGCGAAAAAAAGCGTGGAAACGTAAGACTTGTTTGTTTCACACGCGAAAAGTACTCGCGGGTGGAAGGTGAAGGTACTTTGTGTAGTCAATATTAAAGCATCTACGATTCTACAACTACCTAGAAAGGATTACGGTATGAGGATAATCATACTTAAGAAGCGTCTTATAACTGCCGCAGTCTTTCTTAACGGGCAGTAATTAATAGAGAATCACTGAAAACGTTGATAAGTAAAACTATGTTACCACGTTAGAAATGTGTTCAAAATGATTTTTTTCCTCATGAATGTTTATCATTTCGAGAGTTGACTGTATTAAAGAAGCGTATGGGTCATAAGGAAAAAGATTAAGCTGGATAATACATGCTTGAGCACGATAATGCTACTATTTTTATGTTCCAGGAGATTAGTATAAACGATTAAGTTTTTGGCAAGATACAGTTGCTGTAGTTCGACTTTCGAGGTTGGCTTTGGCTCGCATTAGAAATTAAATAGATTGCAGTAAGTATTTTTATTCAACTTTTATTTAATGCAGGAGTCACGTGTATGAATATAATGCTGAGACAATTGAGATGAAACTATGAAATTCAGATTTTTTTCTGATCAAAATATCTACTTACATTTATGCGCATAATCTACAATCAACAAATTGTCAATTTTCAGAGTGGGGAATTCCCCCAGATAATCTTGTCAAATCATATCAAGCTTGTTGCTGTATTTTTTTTTTTTTTTTGTTCATTTTGTTTTCATCATTTCATCTGATAATATTTTTGCTCATGAAGAGCAAGTTAAACAAAGGTTTTTAAGCGTTGCATGAATTTTGAAAAAATAGTTACCTGTATGAACTGTATGGTAATTGCGGATTTGCCTACTCCACCTCCACCGACAACTACGATTTTGTAATTGGTTATGTTTGATTTGCCCGCCATGGCTTGGAGATTTTAGGATGATTTGAGGATGGAATTTCACGAACCTGTACATTAAAATAAAATATTAAATCATGACTCATAAGAAACCTCTTATTAAAATTTTTAAAAAAAATAATATAAATTTCATTCAAAATAAATCCCTGTATTTAAGCATACTGGCAATACTTAGGGAACGGGAAATAAAAACACGATTTGCACAATTAAAAATTGCGTGAATTATTCGCAAGCTTAAACTCGCTTCTTATCCAGTAGGGAGCTACTGGAAGACAAGCATGAATCATAATTGAAATCAACAAGTGTGTAGAGTGAAAGGGTAAACTCTGTGGAATGTGGACTGGACAAGTGTAATCTAAATATATAGGTTTAGAGGAATCTCAATCATTTCGCACGTGCATTTTCTTCAAGAAATGTTACAGTGAACCATAAGCAATTTCATTACTTAACTCACCCTGAGCTCGGCTGCCGGAAAGATGGTATCAAGAAAACTTCCTGATTTTAAAGTAAGACTAGTATTTGCACTTGTGATGGAGTATTACTCTGAAATTAAGAACTTGAGTTATCTAGCAGTATTTTGCTACACCAATTTAAACTGTCAGAGCATTGTCTGCCACAGTCACTGATTTAGCAAGGAAGATAAAAAAATTGTTTTGCTTATGAGAAATTTCCTCCGCTGCTCATTCAATATCGTTTACATTTTCACAATAAAACTGAAAGTTTTTGTGATGGGGTTGATGTATCATAGTTCATTTCACGAGTACACTAACCATTTAAAATCTATTAGTCTCCAGCTAAATCTATTTTGATAGTTGGAGTTGGAACCACTTCCCAATTCTGTGAAACACCCTTAATCTGGTAGATAAGCTTGAAGCATAAATCACTTTCTACGTATTTGGAGAAAATGTAAAAAAGAGGAGTAGTATCGAGCTGCAAAGTTCTTTCATGTGATCCTTTCCGATTACGGTATGAAGCTTTGGTGTCGATGGCATATCTCATGCAATGTCACACAAACCGTTGGACTCGCTTTGTCAAATTGGTAATTGTTACAAAATGCAAGAGAGTCTAAAGGGCCAATTTTTTAAACTCTCGAGACTATTTCCTAAAGAAAAGGAACAAAACTCCTAATGTCCTAACACTCCTAGTTTGGAGGTCGATGGTGTAAATTCTGTAGCAGTCGCTCACGTTTCAAACTTGATGAAATTTATTCCAAGTATTCTTGAGAATGTATGTGTGACCGTGATGCAACTACGGTGATGGTTTGTCACTGACTGACTCGTTTACGGTGAGGATCGTCATCGTGATCATTGGGGCTGCTGATGATGAGATTTTTTTTTCGCTGTTGATGAGGCTCCTTCTTTTCAGGCTGAGAAGAGAGGAGAGCTTTTGCTTCAACAATTTTAGCTGTACTTTACTTCATTATCGTCGTCATCACTATCATTTCCATTTTCATTGCATGCTTCATCTATACACGGAGCTTCGTTCCTTCTTCTTTAGTCAAGTAGACAATTACTGCGCTAGGGTGAGGCAAAAGCTACAATAAACAAGAAGTACAAGAAATTTTGAACAGAAAAATTCATGGTTAGTTCATGATATTAAAATTTTTAATTCGTTGAATTTACTCTTGGTAACTTTTAGTCGAAGAACGTTTACTGGGCTTTAATTGAATGCTCAGTGGCAATTGGTGGAATATAATTTTAAAACATTTTTGTTTATAAATAATTCTAGTTATAATATGTACGAAACATAAAATTTTTGAGGAAAATCGCCTTTTAAAGGTGAGATCTGCCTTTTACTTTCTTGGACCAATTTTCACCCTATTTTCCAAACATTTAACCGCCACACAAGCCCAAAATAAATTTCGAGCATTATAAAGTGTTTGAAATTAATAAATTGATGATATTATAATTATAATCAGAAAAGGCATTCGGGGCCAAAATTTTAGGTGGGAGAAAAGGTTTGTTAGAAATAATAAATCCAACACATATTTCATTGGAGTCTCCATGGGCAAAACTGTCGAAACGAGAAATTTTCATTATTTCCATTTAAAATCCACAAAATTTGAGTAAACGTGTAAAGTGGCTCGACTTAAAGAAAATATTGCGTTTGAGCCTGTTGCTCCTAAAAAATTTGTGTGTGGTTTGTATATGCAGACAAAACTTGCACCCTTTCATCGTCACAGTCATCATGAAGAACATCGTCATGTATGCAAGAAAAAATGTGTAAATAAATAAAGACAGCAGGAAAAAAAAGTGAGAGAAGAAAACATAAAAATGTGAATGTTGTGAATGTGAATAACTATTCTCCTCCGCCTATGCAACAAAGCATACTGTTTTTACTTCCATTTAAAAGAATTAAATTGACTAGAAAAAAAACCCTTGGTCTTTGTTGAAAATCGTATACTTTGAGTTTGAACGAATGAATGTTCAAGTGTACAAAGGGTGGACCATTTGGTGAACAAGCCTTAGTCCTAAGTGGATAAGTATATGCTAAACTATGGAAAAAATATTTTTTAAAGGGAAGAAACAAAAAACAAGTAATGCAAACGGACAAGGAGTGAAATAGGATTAGAGAAAAGGGTACGTCTATCCCAACCCCATGAGTAAAGTCAAGAGTAATCACTTCAAGCCATACTTCTGGATTCTCCCATTAAAGTTGGGGAAAACGGAAGAGATTTGTTTTTGTACAAAATGAAAAAGGAAAAAAAGAAAGGGGATTGTCTCTCTAAAAGAAAACATAAGAACTTTATGCACTTCGAAAATTTCGCAAGCATGACTGCATTCGAAGAGACAATACGCAAAAACTTATTTTGCAAATTGTTCCTCAACTACGCTTAGGAAAATATTTTTTGTTTGTGTCTGCGATGGTAACTCTCTGAAACGGATGGTGGAAGAGCATGTTGAGCTATAAACATATTTTCGCATGAAAAAGGAGAAGCAGAGGCAGAGCAGCAGATAAATTACATGATTTGAAAAACCCTTTCCTGAGGCTTTCATTTCGCGAATCGAACACAAGATATATGGTCTTTCCTCAAATCACTTTCATGTAGAGAAAAAGGAATTCATTTTATGGTTTCATTACTTTCAGGAGAATGCCGAAGATCATAGTGAGAGAGACATTTTTTATTAACGTTTTGTTCTGAGGGTGTTGATGATATGATGCTATGCCTCCTGAGAAAATTATTTGCTGAAAGTATCTAGCATATTTATATTGACTTGGTGATGGTTACAGTATCCACAGATCTTGTCGAAGGTGCAATGCTTGATGATAAGGGTATTTTGGTAAATGCATGCAAGTCGTTAATCCTTGCAGATGTTTTTTTTCGCTAAAGATTTAATGGGAATTTTATAGCGTATTTTGGGTAATTTGCATAAGATGCTGGTGCAGAGCGTTTGGCGCATATGTGAAATTTTTATCGTTCTTTACGCTCTGGTCGTAAACAGTAGGAGGGGATTGGAGAATATTGAATATTTTTAATACATAAGGAAAATGACAGATTTAGTCTAAAATATGAAATTGAATTATGCCCACGAGGAAAAGAAAAAAATCGTATAGGGTTTGGGAATGGTCTTACAAAGGTGTTTGCATTGCATACGATAAGCAGGTCAGTACTTCCAGTAGATTTATTCTTCTGACTGGAAATGTCTTGTAATATTGGGATTTTTGGAGCATGTCTATTTCCTAATATTTCCACGTTTCAATATGTTCTGGGGAAAACTGTTATGCATTTTTCCTCTATTGAAATATTTACTTAATTGCATTTACAATACAGATATGTATGGATTACTCCTTTAAAAAAATTGATCTATTAAAAGTATATTCATTTATTACTGTAATTTTTTTTGACCTTTACAGTTTTTAAATTAAATGGGAATATTTTTCTTTCCCTTATTTCCGTTTTCCTAAACTTTTTGTGTAAATAGGAAAGAGTTACACCTTAAGGTTAATTATTGATGCTTAACCGTGATGGTGACTCCCAGAATGAGAATGACTACTATGGCTGCTACTACGGCCGGATGAATGACTACCATGGCCGGATGAATGACTACTTTGGGCGGATGAATGACTACTATGGCTGC
>JAANSQ010002145.1:0-12733 GCA_036850885.1 Lepidocyrtinus dapeste | reverse complement strand
CATTTGCATATGAAAGAAGTAACAGGGGGCATACACAAGTGACGACGAGGAAAGGACATGATCACATTAGATCAAATCAAAGGAGCATAAATCAGCACAGCATTCATCAATTACTTTATTAAAACCGTAGTTTGGCGCAATCTTCTAGGTAGATGACCCCTAGGTAAGGGAAAGGGCTTTTAAAAAATTTGGCTTAATTTTTTCTTCCGTGGTTAGTTTAGTTGGGTCTGGTCGCGTATGAACAGCCCACTGTAATAGTTCGTATACAAAGAATTTGAATGAAATGAAGCTATCACAGATCTCTAACGCACCCACAAGGCTAACCCCAAATCGATAGTTTTTTCTTTTGCGTTTAGAATAAATTGAAGAATGCGTAATGTATGGCCACTTCTGCCAATATTTCAATATTTTGTTGCACAAGAGAAACAGTACCTGTTCTTCCTGAGAAAAAATGAGAAAATTATTATCATCAATCTATTTTTAATTTTTAAACATTTACAAATTTACTATTTGAACACTTGAACTTTAGCCAGTTTGAAGGTGTATTCATAGGATACATACTTTGTCAACAATTTACGACGTTTTGATTGAGTCACGACATCAAAAGACCAAGAGTAAACTCTTTTGGCGGAGATGCAGGTGTGAGATGAGATGCACATTTAATTATGATTCTTTCAGATGGAAGATAACCTAGCACGACATGTAGGATAGGTTTGGGCTAAGTATAGCTTTGCTATGTGTTATGTCAACGTTTAATCAAAAAATAATAAGTTTCATGCTAAATGAGCATCTTTAAGACAACTGCAGATAGGTATGATAAAGCTCGTGAAACACAAGTTAACTGTTTTGGCATATTGCATGAACTTGTGCGAAATGAAATGTATGTAATTACAGATTTCCCATTTGATTCGATGACTATCTGCAACTTTGACTTTGAAAAGGTTTTCCTCCAAGTTGGTATCGTATCGTGTGATTCTCTTGTGACAACATGATTTATTCGAGAAATTGATAATCACTTCTTTTGGTAAAATGGAATAAGTTATGATGATGAAGAAAATGAGTTGTTTCCTCAAATGAGAATAAGAAGCTTGATATGAAACGAGCTGGTCAGTTAATATTACTATCCCGCTGGGTACATATAAAAACATGAGCTGAACGAAAAGACTTAAATTTTTTCAATGGTTTAAGACGTACAAAATCTTTACAAATCCACTGTCTTATTANAAAATCTTTACAAATCCACTGTCTTATTATTTGGTCTGACAAGAGGAAAACAAGTTGGAAATTTTTCTGGGTAGGTAGAACAAAGGAGGTAAAAAGTGTTAATCGTTAATATTAAAATATGTACATAGTCACAAAGGTCATCTTAGGCAAAACAAAAACTGTGAATTGAGAAATTAGGAAAAAAATACAGGATTATCCTCTATCATTTAGAAATCTCAAGGACGGAGCCAACCGCTCATATTTATGATGTGAATAAAAAGGCAAAAACGTGAAAGAAAGTTGTGGATGGGTGGAAACAAGTAGTTTGTTGTATTTTACACGAAAATCATTGTTTTCCTCACATACTCAGCGAGTTAAATACTACTGACTGATTAATATTACCCAAGTCCACATATGGTCAGGATAAGCCAAGTCGTTAACTTTAATATGGGTGGTTGAGAGTGTATTACAGTGTAACGAGATGGGATTTGGATGCAAATTTGAATCGCAAGTCATCAAGAAATCAAAACTGAGAGGGAAATTTGAATACTAATTTCGAATTTAGTTTTGCATGAGAGTCAAAAATTAATTAGGCAGATAGATAGTTCTTACATTCCATTCCAAATCGTGTATAGGAAAGGTGAAGATTGGCCAATGAAATAAAACAGGAATGTAATTTGAAATTATCTATAGTAGATAAGTCTATGCTTTAGCTTAAGCTTTGATTTGAGTGAGTTATACCTATACCTACTTTTTCTACGACTTTGATTGAGCTTCACCGACTAGACAAACTTGATTCAAACCTTGTAATTTTCAAATCACGATAAAAAAATGTGTACATTGGACTTGGCTGCTGAAACAACGCACATAACCTACTCACTCATATTAACCACAACTAATGTAAAATTATAAAATGAATGAATTCATTGCAATAATTCAAGCTATTTTGTATCTGATTATGATTTTCAATTTATAGTTCAAAAGAAGAGATTGGATCTGGTAAAGTTTCAAAACTCATAAAGTGCGTTGATTAATGAACAATAAGACATTAAAATTTCAAAAGGTGAAACACCCAACCATCCAACCGTACAAATTACAAATTACTTTTTTGAATATGCAATTTATTGACCATACTGTAAGCAACTAATTAAGGAAAGACGCCTCATTACTACTATTATGATTCAGTGATTCAAGTGCCTGTTTGTACTTTACTCATTTCTTATTTACTCTAAATATAGGAACTTTATTCATATTTCATCTCGTTTGTAGATCAAAAAAATACAATAACTATAACCGGAACAATTAATTAAAATATAAGTAATCAGTTCAGACTAACATTACTTACCCGTGAAATCTAACAACGCTTGTCTAAAATCTCAATACTCAAGTCCAGAGCAACTACCGAAATGACATTAAACAAAGAGATTATTAAACTGCTAAGTCTACTACATCAAGTTATTATCAAAACTTACTCTAAATTGATTCGTCACTACACAAAAATTAATTATTTTTTAATGATGAAAACAGGAAATTAAAGCAAAAGTTATGAATTTAAGTAATACAACAACCGAACATCCTAAAAATTAAGAGACCTCGAATACAAATGTTCAAAATATACAAAACTTGAAAAAAACGTTGCTTCTCCTGTCCAGTCCCTTAGTGCAACTTAAATACATTCTATTCATCAGTAATGTATAGGATTTATTATTTACCCAAGAACTAATAGAACTAATTAACATTTTATAATGAAAATAGCGCACTGACTGATCAAAATACTCGTTTTTCATCACTCCGTAGGATAGCATGTTTCTTAGTAGTACTATTATCGCCGAACACGTTAGCCTTGCCGCAATTATTTCCACGACGCCAGTTTGAATCACCGTCCGCCCTGCTAACATTTTCAGTTTTAGGTCGTCGGTTTCCATTAGCACCACGCCAGTTTGAATCACCATCCGCCCCGCTACCGTTTTCAGTATTAGCTCTTCGGTTCCCATTTGCACCCCTAGGGAGGCCATTTTCGCCCAAATAACCCCTGGAGATATATTTTCTGGCCTTCTCATAAAACGCCCGTTTCTCTTCTTCTTTTGGTGAAGATCCAGGATAAAGTTTGATTTTACGATCGAGCATAGCCAAGGGTTCTTGAACTTCGAAGGCTTTGAAATCCCAACCGTATCGCTTGCAGTGAAAGGAAATAGGCTGTTATTGACCAAAGTATAAGTTAAAAAATAATTACTAGACCATTGATATTTAAACACAAAAAAAAGTATTATATTATTTATAAGGTTTTATTTTACCTTTTGACACTGGAAGATTTCGGGCACGAGCTTGTATGCCCTCTCCCAAGCATCCATCCACTCAATGTACTGCTTAGTGACGAGACAACACAATCCATAATACAAGTTAAGAGTAGCGCGATCTTCATCAGTCCAAATCATACTATCCCTTTCAATCTCCAACAACGAAATGGTATCCAAGGCTCCCTCAACTCCATTTCGCATCATCAACTGCACCAAATCCATCAGTGCGGGGAAATTCCCTGGGTCGCAGGCATTAGCTCTTTGGAAATAATATAAAGCATCTTCATAGTTTTTCTCTACCAGTAGAATTTGACCTAGTTGGTGGTTGGCTTTGCTCCCATCTGGATTGCATGCTACGGCTCGGATCAAACACTCCTTCCCCAGCTTAAGGTCTTGAAGTGGTTCTCTAAAGGATTTCATGTAGACCTCTGCAATGCTCAAGTTGACTCTCATGGAATCACTCATATCCTTCAAAAGGCTCCTAAACATAAAATTAAATATTATAAGGATAAAATAGAAGCAGAAGAGGTATTCTTTTCAAAATGTTGAGCTTACTCAGTAAGCGCCATTGCGTAGGTCTTAATCTCCCCAACGGTAGTAAATTCCAGCTCCTTACAGAGCCTGAGTGGCCAACGCAGTCCAGTCTTCATACTGTCTCCGAGGAATAAGAGGATCGCTTCCTTGACTTTCACGTTATCAGGGTCTTTTCGGAATGCTGCAGCGAGGGCATCCTTCTCCTCATCAGAAGGCGGAAGGGATCGGTCAGTCTCCCGACGACGTAGTCGCATCACAAAGCGAACATTGAGGTCCCACTCAATGTTACCAGGGTCAACTTTACTAAGGTGCCGGAAAATTGCAATCTGCTTGTCTGGGTTGAACCGAATACAACCGTAGAAGAAGGCTTTGGCTGCTTTTATCGTCTGGAGAGATGCGCCACTGAGTTGATCATAGGGAGCTGTCAGTTGGAAAGAGGTTTGGATAGACGCTTCCAGGGCTTTGTAACCGGGAGATCCTTCCAAGTCAAGTTTAAATGCTTCTAAACCCGCCAGTAGGTAAAGGAATCCTTCGGAATGACTCATCGAAATGAATTCGTTCTCAAAAGCTACTGTAACATTTTCAGTGACGTCTGCCAAGAAAACGTTAGCAGTATCAAAACGTCCGATAATCAAGTTGAGGAACACACAAATTAGTTTGTGTGAAAGCGTCTCGTACGGGTAGAACTTTAACCTCTTCATGTGGTACTCTGGACTTATATTATGGAAAGTGTCGCACAGTTTCTTCACGATCCGCGTGGCTTCTTCTCCATTTACATCTTTAGGATCAATCCAAGTGAAGAAACATTGAGGAAAGTGTTTCTTAATCAATGGATGCACCTTAAAGTATGCCTTCCTTCCTTTCCCAACAAATCCATTAGGTCCTATTTTTGGTCGCGGTTTATACTCCTCATCGTCTTCCACGTCTTCTTGGGACGATGATGATGATGATGACTCTTGGGATACTTGAAGGTTTTCCAGTTCATTCTCAATTTCCTGGAGCTGTGCTTCAATCTGTTCGTCAGTTAGATTCTCCATTTCAATGCAATTAACTCCCAAAGTGGAGATCACAGCGTGGCTAACTGTTAATGTTGTAAATAATGAAAATATATATTTAGAAAATAATTAACTTTAACAAATTTTTAATAAAGAAAATTGTTGACCTTAAAACATGCCTTTTGTTTAAGATGCCGATCTTGGGTAAACAATTTCGACTAATTAGTCTGTCAGGCTCCGGAGGAAAATCTAATCAAAATATATGGGAACTTTATATAGAATTTACCTCGTTTCATGATCAAAACACAACAACAATGGCCAACACCAATTAATTAAAACAGAAACAATGAGCTCAGCCAAACTTTACTTACCTTTGAAAATTATTGCTTGACTGAAATTTAAAACTCCAGGCCAAAGCAACTAATGACATTAAAAAGTAGTGCCGATTAATAATAACTGTTTTTACCAAAACTTACTCGTAAAAAATTCGTTACATAACCAAAATTATTTTAATTAAAGAAGACTGGAAATTAAAGCAAAAGGTTAAATATTTAATGCAATAAAACTGACTAAATCTTAAGGACAGTTTGAGCCTCGGATGCAAGTGCTCGACTAGAAAAATATTGAGCTTGGAAAAATGTCGACGCGTTCGAGTCCCTTCAATGCATTTTCAATACACTTCTCTGTGAAAATGCACGAGCAGGTTTTGTTTTTACCTTTACCCAAGCCAAGCCAGCAGAATTTCCAAGGAACTAATTTACATTTTGTAGGAATAATAGTAGGCTCAGCCTACTAGGCTGTTCACAAAATACGTTTTTAGAGAAAATCATGTTTCCTTGTGCGCGGGACGGGAGTACTGCGCAAGCTGCCCAATTCTCATTTATGAATCAATTCAGAAGAGGATGATGGAAAGACAGGACGTGAGACAAGGTTCAACCTGATTTCAGAAACCTCTTTGATTGGTGGGTTTTAGGTTTGTATGCAAATTTTGGCGCTCAACCTTCACAGCATCATTTGACTAAAATCTTACTGTTTTTCTTTGTCTTCATGTTTTGTCGCCCGCTAAGGCTAAATGTGAGGTTATGCAAATGAATAAATCATCAATGCTCTACTCTGTGTCTTTATCATTTGTTTGTCCTACTGTCTACTCGTATTTACTCTTTTACTCTGTAATTATATTTGTTAAACATAACTATTAAAGTGAAAAACGCACATCCACAAAAAATATTAAAATCTATACTAAATTATCTTTTACGATGATGTCTTCTAATTTTTCCACGACTTTTACCTCCTACTGCTGCTGAATAACTAGCGCTATCACTACTTTCACTCTCGCTTCGCTTCACCCCACTCATGGTTTTCGTCTTATGTAAAGTGGATGATTTAGCTTTCACTGCCGGAAGTAGAGATACAACTGATCCCTTATCCATTCCAAGGTCTTGATGGTAAGTGTTTTTACTCTCAGAGATTTTAACCGCGTTCGTCCTGGTCTTGTTGATGTCTGCCTGGAGTGTAGACTGGGAGGACTTTGCTGTAAATTCACCCATCTTATGTCTTTGTTCCCGGAGTTTGTTCTGCAAAGATTCTGATTTGTTTAGAGCATTTCCTAATCTCAGATGGGGCCTTTTCACCCAAAAGCATTTCTTAGTGTGTGCTCTTACTTCGGGTGGAGCTTGTCTGGAATCGTCTGAAGATGTTGGTGGAGGGTTCTGGAGCTGTTTTGAAGCTGTTAGAATACGTTGCTTTGACTTCAGATGGAGCTTGTCTGGAATCGTCTGAGGATTCTGGGGGAGGATTCTGGAGTTGCTTTGGAGTTGTCACAAAATGCTTTGGAGCAGTTACAATACGTCTTGATAAATGCTTTGGAGGAACTGGTTGGGCAGATGGACGTTCGGGAATGACATGATTGAGTTTAAGTTTCTTATTGAATTGGTCACCTTTCGAGCGACTAGGAGTAACCACATTAGGTTGTTTCGATTTAAGGGAGAATGGAAACCTTCTGGACTTTTCTTTGTTGACCTGTGATTTTGTTGATGTCATCGTTGAGAATTTCTGTTTGAGGGACTTCGTTTTACTAGAATCTTTCGCGGGCAAAGTTCCTTCACTTCGAGATTTTCTTTCCGATGACTTTTGAGGACCTACGTTTTGAGGTTTCTCCTTCTTAGATCCAACCAATGTCCTCTTAGAAGAAAGGCTAGCTGGACTTTTGTTGGAGAAGGTCAATTTTTCTGATATTGACTTGAATACACTTTTAGAAGGTTTTGAGGGTACTGAAGATTTTTCCTTAGCACGGAGATTTGACTTTGTAATATTTGCTCTGCTAGTACTAGTTTGTGCGTCTTGATTTGCCCTAAAATATTCAAGACCAACATACTTATCATAGTTATCACGATATGATTAAGTTTTCTCTGTTTAAGTGTCCCCTGTAAATCTCTTACATGCATGACATACAAATTTTACCTGATATTTTAATACCTGTCATCATATGAACGATATTTGTATGGTTCCTCATCGTCCGAACTTCCAGGAAATTTTGGTGCTATAGGCTTACTCCTCCATTTCTTCTTTCCCGAGGACACGCGACTCATATCTTCTTCCGTATCAGATGTAGTGGTTATCATCCTTTCCTTTTCCAAAATTTCAATTTCGCTATCCAAATTCCTCCCATTCTTCTTTCCGCAGCAACACCCACATTTCAAGCAAGTCATGAAACAGGAATCTGGACAACAGCAGCATGTCAGCAACACAAACAAAATGAATGCCAGTAGAACTAAACCGATGATACTGACGATCCAGTGGTACTTTGCGAATTTTACTGAGGCAGTTAGGGCACCCGGGACGCATTGGGTTTGTGAGCGTGCTCCTTCCTCTAAAGTGGAATAGCCAAGGGGACAAGGAAAGCATGCTGAGGATCCTGGGTTTGGTTGAAAGAAACCTTCTGTACAGGGATAACATTGGTCCTTTCCATGGGGGCTGTATTTTCCTGCAGCGCATGGAACTGTTCAATAGAAAATGATGAAATTCAAAACCAGTTTTGAATGTTGAGGAAAGTTAGGCCAATTTTAAAATTACAGCATAGTTTGTAATTCTCAAAAAATCCGGCTGGGCAGCCGAACGCAATATCGTCATCTCTCGTGCTCAGATCTGGAGTATATACTGTGGCAATACCATTACCAGGCTCCACGTGAACTATAAAATAGAAGCAAATCTTTAAGAGAAATACAAGGAGCACATAAAAAATTAAAGTTAAAACTCACTTGGTAATTCAAAGAGCTTCATTAAAGAGGGCAGAAATACGGCTATAATTTTAAAATGCATCTTCTCCAAACACTCCATTCGACACATGTATGAGTAATGTTCGAAAACCATGATGAGTTTTTCGAATCCTAGGGTACTCAAAGCAAAACTGATTTGAACAAATTTAGCTTCCTGTGAAGTCTCGTCCATGTTAATACAGGTTACTGACACATTCCGCACTGGACAAAAATGACAAACGTATTGTTGGACCCAGTCTGGAATGTGGTCTTGAATCAATAGGAGTTCCTTATGGCGGCAACGGTCGACGTGATATGATATACCAAACCTCAGCCATATCATGGGCGATGATACCACATCTAGCTGTGACTGGAATGTTTTCACTTCCGTCCCTTCACTATCCTCGTTTAATGTGACGGTGCAGTTGTAAATGCCAGTATCGGCAAGTCTCACTGCTTTAAAGGTCATATCGCCACTGTAGGGGTCGAAGACTACGAGTGGTGCAGTTATCGGCATTCCATTTATATGAATCCAGTCAAAGCGCCTAGAGTAGCCATACAAATCCTCTTGAATTCCACGCTCCTCATCCCCTCCGAAACAATGCATAGCAATTTCTGACCCGAGAGGGGCGTAGTGGTGAGATGATGTCCTTGGAATGTTTGCAATTACCTCTGCAAACTTCTCTGGATTTGGATAGCCCAAGGAGAGTTGCCTCCTTTTCCGAGTTCTGCCTCCAGTGAAAGCTTGCACGTAGCCCCCTTCTAAACTCCTTCTGACCTTGTACCGCATTTTTCTCCTTCTTCTTTTGTCAAAATAATATAATGACTCCATATTATCCGGCATTTGAACTGCAAGATAAGCTGGAATGGGTGCATAATTGTTGCACCCAAAACGCTCAATCATATCTTCCATGATGTGAGGTGCTCTATTGAATCTACTCGCTGAGCTAAGGAAAGCCTCCTGAAAATAGTCTATGATTGTTTGAGAGGAGCAAGTACACTCCGACCCTGATCTTCGACACTGCTGATAACCCGCTTCCTGCCCACCACCACCACCGGTGGCAGCAGCTGGGGCAGGCTGACCACCTTGACTGTCAACTATTCCCGGTTTTAAAAACAAAAGTAAGGTTAACACTAGAGATAAGCAGCGATAAGGAACTTGACTGGAGGAACAGGAACGGCCTATGGAGATGCAAACATTGTTGGTTCCGTATAAAGCCATTCAGGTCGAGGTCCATACTATAATTTTAAAAGGCTGTATAGAGGTTCCACAGCTAAAAATATGCGCTTTCACAGATTCTCACGATTAGAGCAAATCAGTTTTTGAATCATCGTAGCATTATTTTCATAAATAATTTAGTCGTTACATGGGAATTTTTGTAGCCTTAGATATCTAATCGATATTCTTGTACATTTGGAGGATACCTTTTTAGAAAGAATTTTATTTCAGTCATAAATTGTCTACAAAATGCATTGCATAAAAAATAAATAGAAATTAATTTTTTGTAATTCTACCACACTAACGGAGGTAAAACATTAGCGGCAAAAGTGTCATAAACATTCCCAGGTGGATAGTACCTAGACACTACGAAATATCTTGAACAATTTTTGTTTCTGTTTGCTGCAAAGCCATAGCCCACCTCTTCTGAATCTTTCCAAATCATTTGAGAAAAGTGAGCAAATTGGGGAAACAAGGGGTCATGACCATAGCCCTTGTACTCTGGCCAAGGGTAGTATTTTATTTCCTCGTACCAAATGGAAACAGCCAATAGGCTCACCTCATCTTCGGGACTTTGAACATGGTCCCCGGTAAATAAATTCTCTCCCATGCGACTCCCATTCAAATGATAGTCTGGGTGGGATGAGTAGATGTGGTACATGGCACAATCTTTAGCTAGTTGCTCGGCCCATTTCTGAGCTCTTTCGTTGAGCTAAAACAGATTTTTAAAAATTATTCAACTTGTTCGGCTTGTTAGGGACAGTTCATCATCTCTTGTTTCTTTACCTCACTGTTTATGACGAGGGGGTTAGTGCCATGAATCTTTCGCAATTCGTTCTCTCGTTCGAGCATAGCTTCAGCAAAGTGTTTTTCTTTTGAAAGCTTTTCATTCTAAAATATCGAAAAAAATCAATTAATACATTTACATATTCAAAGGTGCAACGTGAAGTTTTCGAATCACTTACAATGTGCTGAATCCCGTCATTCTTGTACTTTTCATAGACGACAGAAATGAGACAATGAGAGAACGCCTGGTAGGGAAACCCCGAGCCTACGTTGTCATTCAGAATTTGGCTAAAATTGGCATGTGGCTTCTTCAGACGGTCCTCTAGTAGATAGTGTGTACACTGAAGATAATCTTTCGGAAGATAGACCATAGCGAAATTCGAAAGTGATTGTCCATAGTACTTCTATTAGGATAAGACAGAATTCGTTATGGGGGCAAAGTGCAACTCCTATGTAGACTAATTTAAAAGGTTCAGACCTCGTCAGCTCCTTGGCTTAAAATCATCCTACTTTGGAATTTAGCCTGCCCATGACACTGATTAAAGTCTTCTCCACGTGTGGTCGGCAGGTACGTCTTGAGATACTCGAACCAACAAATGGTTTCGTAAACTTGTGCGCTCAAGTTGCTGAAACGGAAGAATTAACGTCATAAGATTGTAAGCCGTCAATAGTCAGACAGTTTCACACCTTTTAAGTCTGGTGCATGTTAAATTACGTCAATATTTGTTTAACTGCTTACATTCCGTATTCAGCGAGATCAAGATCTCTGGAAAAACTGCCGTGTTGCTTACCCTGCGATCCTAATATATTTCCTCCATGAGTCACTACCAAACTTGTGAAAATCACAAAAGCTAAAATAAACACCCTGTCCATTGTAAATATTTCTTTAGGCTTTAGATGAAATTCATCTCTGGAATATTTCTTGCCGCTTGCTTCCTCGAAGGCAAATCTAGAACTGCCTGAGGAGACCGATCTCGCAATTTTATTTTCCTCGATAGGAAAACGATTTCACTTGATTGCCCCCTCCAACAAGCATAAATCACGGATTATGGTACAAAAACTATGCTTAAGCGTAGTTTTATATTCTTAATTCGTGTAATTACCTGCAAGAAACACGCAGAACGCCTCAGGTAAAGAGACAATAGGCAAATAAAATATCTACGCCACAGCCTAATTATGTTTTACACCTTTATAATTATGGAGGATTTTTATTGCAAGGAATGAGGTGTACAAGAGGATATATCACAATATTATACGGATAATTTAAGAATGTTCTGGAGAAATTTTCCAGCACGTTATCATAATATATCGCATTCCTTTGGTAGATTGCATTGTTTGAATTCTCAAAACAAAAGGATAAACTTTTTTTTTTGGTTTTTATGAAATGTGCGAAGCTAGTTTTATGTTGGGAAATTTTGCAAATCATCGAATTGTCATATTTCATGAATTATTTTCCTACTGGAGATAATGACAAGGTAATTTATTTTTTTAGGACGAGCCATAATCTACCTTAACATGCATGCTCATTTCTTCAAAATTATACCTTAATGGAACATGGAAATTAATAAAAATTTGAGAATAGATTAGAGCTTTTTTTGTTGAAATGCACGAATGTCCTTGAGTATCTTGAGTATTATCTAAGGATTATTCCTCATTTCAAGCTTAAAATTAGAAGTAGAAACAAGTAGTAGCTAAAACCTGAGATAAAATGTTAGAATGAATCAATAGATGAACAGGTGCAGCGCAAAACATGAAAGATATGCCAATAATAACTTATTTCATACTTTCCTCTTAATGTTTTGATGTTGTAATATGATAAAATAAGTAAGATCAATGTTCATAAAAGCAGGCTGGTTGAAGAGATCATGAAAAAAATCGCAAACACGCTCGCCAAAACGTAGACGCACTCAAATCTTCGTGGAAAATAAAAATACCTTCCTTCGGACATGATTTTATTGATAACTTCAGAATAAAGGACAAGGTTTTATCATAATATGCTTTTTTATTATAATCAGATCTCGACCCAATTGTTTTGAACAAATTAAGTTTACACTTTTTTCCACAAGACGTAATGAATTAATTCACCTCTTTAATCATTCGCAGTTTTAGTTTACGTGTCATCATCCTTCTTGAAAAAATCGATGTAATCTTTGGGCTCACCTCCGCCATTTATCTTAGCACAAATTTTCATGTGTTGTACAATAAGAATCTTTCGTGAGGATCGTTTGCCACAATTGTCGTACGGACAACCGAATCTTTTCTTGTCCTCTAGAGTATGAACCGAGCCGATATGATAATTTAAGCCAGACTCTGTGTGGTACGACATCCCACAAACGGTACAAACATATGAAGCAGCTCGATCTGGAGCGTGGAGAAGCATATGTTTCTTCATGTTTTCAGCGTGTTTGATTTTTTTAAAGCAAATGGTACACTCCAATTGAGGAG
>JAANSQ010002144.1:0-12733 GCA_036850885.1 Lepidocyrtinus dapeste | reverse complement strand
TGTTTAGGTTTTAGCATGACACTTTTCCTTTCTCTTCAGATGACTTCATTCCTTTTCTGTTATCTCTTGAAACATCTAAGAGCGCTTTTAGGTAGCTGACATGTCCAAAGTAAACAGAAAATATCCAGAATGAAAACAAAAGTGGACATTATTGCCCTCTCGCTCTGCCTCTATTTGTGTTTTTATCGGTGTATGCATTGCGAAATAACTGGAATAATGGAAAATACATCTGGAGAGAAAATGCAAAGCTTCCGTAGAGATACCTTCGATGTGGTTGTGTGGTACAAAGTCCAACTGTCAAATATACCGCTAGTAAAAAGTGCAAAAGCCTATCGTTTCCTTGTTCATGTTCTATTGTAACTCGTAACTTTATTCTGTTTTATTCTCAGGCTCAACATTCCTGTCTGGAGGGGGACTAGTGTCTTCTGATCAGACAAGACATTGAAATTGGAAACATATAGGGGGCGTGCTCCGGCTGCCGATGAGTTTGTCTGTTTCCAGTCAAAATACAATCTACTGAGTTCCTGTTGAGGTACTTTTCTGTTTCTCTTCAGAACCCAAACATTTGTGTTCAGTGTCAGTGGAACTGCAGTAGACTTTGATGCAGATTTATTAGTCTATTTGGAGCGAAACCAGATACACTAGGGGTTCTATAGGTGAAGTGGGAAGTGGAGGTGGGAACATGTTTCCCATGAAGGAAAACTCTAAAGAAAATACATCCGTACGAAAAGCTTCGCAAGTGTCTATATTCTCACTGGAACAATGCAGTTTTACTCTGGAAAAATGTTAGAAAATGAAACGGACCAGTGGTCTTCTACTGTGGGTGATGTCAACAGCGGAACAATGACTTTCAGCTCGTCTACCCCTTATCCTGTGCACATAGCCCCGGAAGATATTGAACTTTACCACGCTGAGTCTTTAGTGCTCCCAACTAGTAAAGCGTATCACCATCATCGTCGTCACCATCACAACTCGCATCACCCCCAGAACATCCATATGGACTTGGGGGATAGTCTGGACAGGGAGAGCTTAAAAGCCACCGCAACGTCTAAACTTTTCAACACTGCAGCTTCCATGGTGCAAGGTGCCATAGAAAGCGTATCATCTTCTCCCTCTTCCTCCATCTACCATTCCCAGTATTATGACGCTGAGCCCGCTGCCGACCAACTTTTAACGAACGGTGCGGTAGGATCAGCCCCTCAAGCTTCTTCATTAAATGGTAGCTTTGAAGATAGCTTCAGTTCAGATCTTGCCATGAACGATACCATGAACTCTACTCTACATTCAATGATGGAGTGGCCAGTACGTGATCCTCTTTACATAACCATTCCCATTACCGTAATTTACGTAGTTATCCTCCTAATTGGTCTACTGGGGAATGTGGTTACGTGCATTGTGATTATACGATCTCGCTATTTACACACCACGACCAACTACTACTTATTCAGCCTCGCAATCTCGGATTTACTCCTGCTCCTGTCGGGACTTCCTGTAGAGATGTATTCCATATGGAAGAGGTACCCCTACATTTTTGGAGAATACTTTTGTATCGGACGAGGCCTCGCTGCGGAGACTTCAAGCAATGCAACCGTTTTAACTATCACGGCTTTCACGATAGAACGCTATCTAGCCATTTGCCGACCTTTTATGATACAAAAGTGGCAAAACAAACTAACACGGGTAGTCCGACAAATCCTTATCATCTGGATGATTTCCATATCGTTGGCTGTACCTCAGGTTAGTCATAATAAATTAACCTTATCTATTATCTCGTTTCCTCACATTTTCGCATTTTCCACGGTTGCTGTTAATTGCATGCCATATTGCAAATTCGCATCATCCTTTAAAAATCTAGCCAACACTAGACTATTTGGAGTAAACACAATGGAGAACATTGCCTCACGGAAAACAAAGAACCATAGCGTACGTGTGGTCCACTTACACTTATGGCCTATATCAAACTAATTATATCATTACACGTAATATGAACCACCCTCACCATCAACTACATATACCAGACCGGTTTTAAAGTTTAAACATTTTTCCATGTAAGGAAACATGCTTTCATTAGCATTTTTTCCCGTATTTACTTTAATGAGTTTCATGCTGAGGCTTCATTGCTTTTCTAATGAAACGGAAGCTGATATGGTCCGGTTCTCCGGTTGGGAGTTAAACTCTGAATCTGTGGCTATGTTGTTCCTCTTAAAAGTTTACTGGAATCAGATAACACCGGGACTGGCACTGGAAACAACAATGAAATGAATATGACTTTACATTTCACATGCAAATGAAAACTTGTGGGAACTCCATCCTAAAAGTTTAATGCTTTAATGAAGGGATAGACTACTATTTGCTAAATAATGCTTGAATACATTCTCATTGGAATTTCATGAAGTCTTGTAGTTGTAGTCTTTAACTTTATACCGTATTGTGTCTTAATATAGCCCAGGCCATAATTGGAATTGGTCTCTGGCCGTCGCCACCCTACTTATTCAGATAGAGGCTGTAAATGGAGCGAGGCTATAATTTCATATTTTCCTTCTTTTACCCGGCTATGTTAGGAGGGAGGCTATATCTAGAAAAAATACGGTTTAACTCCTGCAAAAAACGTGCCTATTTTTTTCTCTTCAAATTCTTTAAATTATTTAGGGGACATGGTCCTACATTCTGAGAAAAACTGCCAGACGTAATCCATGAATACTGAAACAGTCCCTGAGTCCCTATGGCTGGAGTTTTTCCAGCAACCTTTTTTCAGAATGTTGTCAATTCTATTTCCAGGAAATTAAGGTTCTTCGTGAATTGGTAATTAATTCCGGTACAATTTATTTGCTTATGTAGGTCGGAGGTAGATTTAAATAGCAGAGAATTGTAGCTAATTTTCTAGAAATTAATTGATTGCTCTCCATTACATGCATAAATGATAGCGTTTGGTGGAAATTCCTTAGGAAATTGTTCTCTTACTGGAAAAACCAACTGAACCCAAAAATCATTTCCTGAATGGATTCCCTAGGCAATTTCCATATCATTTTAGACATTTTTCCTCAATTTTATTAAATACTCATGGACTCATGGCTGTAACGGCACGGATTGTAGCTGCATAAAACCGTTAAGAATAGAAAGTTTATTTTTGACACTGATCAAAGCACCGAACTATAAGTTTTGCATCTTATCACCCCGTCACTGTCTACGTAAAGGGTCATTCGCATCAAAGTTACTCGAAATTATGCGCATCTGATTAGGATTTTGAGTTTACCATCATCCAGATTTGCGTGGGCATACTCACCCAAACTAAACTGTCAATTTTGTCTACTGTTCTATCAAATTTCCTCTTTGGAAAAAGTCAACGGCCGGGGTTGGATTCGAGATTGATTTGCATTGAAGTAGATGTAGTTTAACTTGTATATAATTTGAATGAATAAATATTGAGGGAAAGTATTTAAAGTATTTATTGAATATTTATTCGTGATTTATTACCCAACTGAAATTTTATTAGTCACAGCCACAATATTGTAATAATATCGAGGACGCTTGCAAAATGGGTTGTTATCAAACGAAACTCTCTGACCTCCTGACATTCCGGCCATGCTCTGGATATTAATTTTAACCCAGGGTTACATCCTACTTTATACCACGTCAGTATAAAGTCTAAGTTTTTTGTTGTGGCTTCAGATTAATGAGTATGCAGTAAGCTATGTGGTTCACTTTGAGGCGAGATAAATAAAAGGGGTATAAATAACAAATAAGTTAGCTTAAAGCCAAACAAGTTGATGCCGTCCTTATGGCTTCTTAAGTTCTTAAGGTGCAGGACAATAGCCAAGATTCTATTACCAAGATCTCAAAATCCAAAAAGGCTCTTAATTCTTGGCTGGAAGCCCTCATGGTGAATGAGAGCTGGGATAAGTGTATTCTTGGTTTCATGTAATCTTAGTAAATAGTCCCCTTGGATAACTGTACTCTTGGTTAATTGTCACCTTGGATAAATGCATTCATGGCAAATTGTGACCTTGGATAAATGCTTGATAAATTGTCTCCTTGGATAAGTGCATTCTAGGATAAAGAGACTTGGCTATTGAGATGTTGGATAAAGAGTCTTGGCTATTGTCCCCAAATCGCTTCATAGGTTCTCCCAGGCGATTTACTTTAGCCAAGTCAGTGATATTCCAAATGATTCATAAAATATGCAAAGTGAATTATACGGTTTATGTTATATCCAGAAGGTACCTTTGTGTAAGTTTACATTCGCAGAAATAATTGTCAAAGGAAATACCGATGCAAAAATATCACTTTGCTTGAGTATTCGTGGAAATTTCCTCTGGAATAAATCAACAAGCTGAAACTAACTCTTCCTCAAAATAAAACTCATTATCGCATAAATAAAGGATAATACTTTGAATACTTTGAAGCATTTTAATCTCTCCAGAAGAGAAGGGCAGACGGAAAATCTCCAAAATTTATTCATTCCCTCCACTACCCTCAGCTCCAAACATCTTGTACTGATTGTATAGGAGGAAGAGATAAATGCTTAGGGAGTCTAAAATTCTAAAGTTATTTATGTATGCCTTTGAAGACTAAAGGGAAAGTCGAAAAAGTCATTTGAAAAGTTGGAGGCCCCAGATTAAAGTAAAAATACCTAGAGAAAGTAGGAGGGAATTGCTAATGCTCCCGCAATTAAATTAATCGGTGGAATTAAAAAAAAATACGGTATAATAGGCGAAGCATAGGCTTTGAAGTTGAACTAAGGAGGAATTTAATTGCTTTAACAGATTAAAGTAGGAGGGAATCGCTAATGCTCCCGCAATTAAATTAATCGGTGGAATTTTAAAAAAATACGGTATAATAGGCGTAGTTGAGTAGGGATTCCTGTGAAGAAATTTGCATACTTTCAACATCAGTTCCTCCCCAGTGAAGCCTAGGCTTTGAAGTTGAACTAAGGAGGAATTTAATTGCTTTAACAGATCCAGATTGTGACCTGGTGATGTAATCTGATTTAGACTGATCGAATTGTCGAAGGTGGTTAGAATCATTCTACGTAATTTTTAACGACTTGCTGATACTTAGGCATGATGATGATAGCCCATTCGCTCGCTAAATATTCCTGTTGATTGTGGAATGGGGCAAAAGTATAAATATTTAAAACTGGGTCTTCTAAACTATAAATAGTCTTAGATGAATTAAGCCCATTTAGGGTCAAGGGAAATACCTGAACACCTGCTCGGAGCCACAGATGTCTTAGAATCTTCTCTCATTAGCAACATCCATTATTCAAAGTGACTTAAAGTTTTCAAAGACGTAAACTCAACCATACTAAGATTCTTTAGGATGATTGCGTATTTTTCTTACGCTTTTTCTACCACAAAAAGTATTCATCTTGCAATATATAGTCGGATAATTGCTTAGGTACTTGACGAGTGAACGATAGCGGAAAATACGTTTCTGGAGGAGTTTCCCCAAAAAATGAAGTCATAATACCAGACCAGATGCTTCCGAAACTTCGCATATGTGTATCCGATTTCCTACAGATTTCCGCACTTTTTATTTGGATTTGGCAATTTGGAAAGTACTCCATGAACCCTTCACTGAGCCTACGTGGTACGTGGTAACCGTGGGAGAAAAAAATATGTGCGCAGAAAATCCAAAATCCCACGCTTAGCTGGAGCTCCTACCTATTAATATAATTGGAAATGTAGGATTTTTATTAGGACCTTCTTTCAAGAAGATATGAAGATTTTCCCAAAAAAAAAGGTTTATCTTCATGGTCTTCATGGTGCGATGAAATGTTGTAGTTGGATCCGTTAAAGTAGAAAGATCGTGGCGTGGCATGTGAGCTATGTAGAATTTTTGGAGTTAAGCAAAAGCGTCTAAAGGAGTACAAGGAGAAGGTGTGAGAAAGTACGGATCATCCTGTTTCTTTCTATCTTTCTCCACTGACGATTTTTCAGCATAACGTAGGATAATGGGATGAAAGCTGTCACGACTAGAGACTATTGTTAGCTTCCTTAGGCTACTTTCTCTTTGTACCATGTTAAACCAAATGTCAAGATATTTCATCTAGGCCTTGTCTCCATAGATTACCTAAAACCGTTCCCAAATCCCAAAAAAACCGAAAATGGTTGACTTTGCTGGAATTTGTGAAAAGACTGGATTCCCTTTAGCTAAAAATGAATTATTTGTGTCGGCACAAGATCTGATTTTGATTAAACATATCAATCACAATCGTCTTCCTTTGGATGGTCCATTGGAACATTTACTGTCCTTGAACAAGTTCAATATTGGATTTGAGTTTCGAGCCGTTTGTTTTCGCAGGTTTTCTGCTGACGTCATACATTGTATAATATTTCCATCAAGTTTATTTATCCATTTTTGTAAGTTGGTGTAGGTTCAACAAAAATATACGTTATAAAACATAGCTTAGATGAACACATCAAAGCCAAAACTAAAGCAACCTTGGATGGATATCAAGGGCTAGTTCTTACGTATCGATATCAAAATAATAATGATCCATATTTCCTGTCTTTAGAAGATTCTAAATTTAAATATTTCCCTTTTCATGTCACAGATATTATATAATGGGATCTTGACAGAATCATGTTGTTTAATCCTCTCCGAAAGATGATATCTAATCTTAAGAGGGAAGTGCATCCTTCACCCTTGGAGTTTAGTGGAGTTTAAGGGCGTTCTTTTCACTGCTTTGAAATCGTGCCTTTGATCTTGACAAAACCAGCAGAGTATTACTAAAACAGACGATCAGCTTTTAAGAATCAGAAATGATTCTAACGAGATTGCAATTTCTGTCCACTCGGTCTGTCTGTCTGTAGTCCAAACGATAACTCTTTATAGGAAGAGTATTTCGAGCTGAAATTCGCTACATATATTTTTAGGCTCGTAAGAAAGGCTTTTATTGTTTCTTTGCCTCAATCGAAATTGTATTTGGGGGACTGTTGGGTAAAGTACCTGAACCAGATCCTCGAGAAACAATCATGTCTAACTCTTTAAAGGTTTTCCAGTGTACTGTCCATGGCATTAAGTTTTTTATAGTTTCCTCGTCCATTTTTTTACCAGTTCGATGCCCCAGCATTGAAGTGTGCTACAAAGGCAAACTTTACGACGTAGAAGTTTTCTTAAGAAAACATCGATTTGAAAGGAAAACTCGAAACGAGAAACCAGCTTTGATTTCCAATTCAAAGACTAAACCACGAACACACACGAAGGCACAAAGTTTAAACTAGGTAGGCATACGGTTTTTAAAAGTATCATTTTTTGCGCTCACATCATTTCTATGAATAATTCTTACAAAACTGGAATTTTACTGCCTATTTTACATTTGAGTCCAGGCCAAGCTAATGCATATGCATTGATCAATTTCATCGGAATGAGAATGAAGTAGACTGAATGTATTATGTATCCTTTCATCTCTTACGCTTACGCTCTTTTATTTGGGATTGACTGTTATTTTATTTATTACTCTGTCAAATGACAATGACATCCACATCCACAATTCCAACAACTCCAAAACTCCACAGCAATTGCAGTGTTCCAGCATTCCAGTGTGTAAATATTCAGAGGAAGGTTGCGTCCTTTCCTTGAAATATGACTTTTTGGCTGTTCCTGGACTTTAAAAAATGCATAGGAATTAGGTGAAAAATCCTTGCGACTTGGTTTGCAGTCACGTTCCCTTTTAAATTATGCAAAAAAGAAAATTCTGGACTAAGCTCGAAAGCTCTTATTTTAACCATTTTTCCGGTGTGAAACATAAAGGAGGACGTTGTGATAGAAGATACCAATGAAAATATGGATTTTCCCTCCTCAATAACTTACGGAGGTCATAGGGTGCACACTATTGTCTCTGTATAGTAAAGTGTTTCCAATCTTAGTCCCACACGACTTGAGTCATTCAAAGTAGAACATTGAAAGCGGAGGCTTAAAAATATTCCACTGTAATTCCATTAAGTCCGCAAGAAGTAGGTACAATTATGTCAACTGATGAACAGATATTGACAGTACGCTTGAATGTTTTGAGTAATGGGATTTCGCAGGTGGTTTTTCGATTTTATGGAGTTACTCTAGAAGCTCTTGATATACTTGGTATAGAGTCAATTATAAATATCTGCAATGGTTACGCTGTTAGTATAACATAACACCACCCACTTTATACTCTGCCCGCGTGGTTCCATGTCTCGCCAAATTCCGCAATTTTTTAATTGATTCAGGTCTCCCAAAGGAAATCCTGGAGTTACAAACTTACGCAAGTAATAATTAGGTACATAGGCGCG
The DNA here is from genome assembly GCA_036850885.1 of Lepidocyrtinus dapeste. Classification (NCBI taxonomy): domain Eukaryota; kingdom Metazoa; phylum Arthropoda; class Collembola; order Entomobryomorpha; family Entomobryidae; genus Lepidocyrtinus; species Lepidocyrtinus dapeste. Next base: position 4,463 of record JAANSQ010002144.1, on the reverse strand, counting down.
AGGCGTAATTTAAGAGATTACGACATTTTTAAAATTAACACTTTCTTTTCGCAATAGACAGAGTATGTAACAGGATGATTTTCGGTTTTTACGACTGAAAATTGCATCCTGATGATTCCTGACAATTTTTATGTTCTTACTTCCTGCTTTCGAGACGCAATTATTAAGTTTTCCCTCCGATGTCCTCTTTGTCCTACACCCTCATTTAAATTCCTGGAGGGAAAGTTGAAAAGAAAGTTTACAAGGATATCATTTCCCCTTCATTTCCTCCTGGATGTTTATGCCGTGGCTTGTTCCAACTTCCAAACATAAAAATAGGCAGGATGAACCAAGTTTTTTTCATTTTTACAACTTTTTTTTCGGATCAGAGGCAGATGTTAGGTCACAGACACAGATGAACTTGGAAATGATTAATGAATGAATAATGCAGTGCGTTACTAAATGACAAGTTCATTTCCTCATTTTACTCATGAGTGCTCAGAGTTTCTTAACTTTGATTAACGGTAACTTCCCAGGATTTTTTCTGGAGGAAATAAAATTTTAACAGGAAATTTCAATTTGAGCTAAAAACCCAAATTAAAAATTCTCGAATTCTCCAGTTCATGTTTCGACCTGAGTGGATTCTTTTTATTGGGTCGGATGACGGAATCCTACACCAAATTTAATAGGAAGGAGTTGAGTGCGGTATAAACAAATGTAATTTTATAACTGGAACTTCCATGCTCGGGTAAAAGATATTTACTGAGCTTACTGGGGCTTTTTTTGTGTCAACGAGTTTTAGCATGAATCCACGTGTTATCCTATAGTCCTCCGGTTCTTACGTGTAGAAGCCTTACGGTTGACAAAAAAAATCGGGCAAAGTGGAATTGATTCTGAGATTTCACTCTTCCTAGAAAGAAAGCTCATAATTTGGTATCGAATCTCGTCATTAATTTGCTTCGTCCCATTTTCTTCAAAAGATCCTATAGCCTCTGCTCATTCTTTCCTTAGAAAAATGAAAATAGAATTGACTTTTTTAAAAGAATTTATTGACTTCTGGCTAAAGTGAAAAGTTAATTTTCTCCAGGATTGTTGACTTTGTCTAGTTTTTCTCATTCAAGTATCCTCACGCATCGTTCGAATGGAAATATTCGCTAAATATTTGAGATCCTGGAATTTCTCTCCCGAGGAAAACCAACCTAGCTGGAATGCTCTGTTGGTGACACCATGGAACACAATACGCACATCTGAGTTTTGTAGGTGACCCCAAATCCAACATTTGTGTCTTGGGTCTAATATTTCCTCCAGAGATGAGAATGAAGTACCTATGTGCGTGTCATGTGTAATTGGACGTGAGCCATGTGGTATCCCTACGCAGCTTCCTAGGCCAAATAGGCTTTTGGAGACATAAGCGTATTTTTTTCACTCGGATGAAAATATCTATCTGAAATAAGCCATAAGAGAAAGTGGTGCACTCACCTAGTTTTCTGTTTCTGTTTCGCTCCTTTTAGTCCTTTTCGTCTTTTAACCATCGCGTCAAGTTTCATCCGGATCGTTAGCAAAATGTGTAGAGTGTGTCTAGAGGCAAGTTGAAATTAATGAGGCAGAAAGAATGATAAAGTGTACAGGTATCGAGTAATACATAAGTTGCGTCTTTTAATGTCAATTATGTCTTGATTCCTCCGAGCAGAAGTAAATTAGGGCGGAGTGTTGGAGTGCAGGGGTGTAGGGGGCTCTTTCAGCAAAAATAAAAGCTAATGCACGGACCATTTATACCCAACACTTAAAGTTAGCTTGGAAAGTCGGAATGGAGGGGAAAACTACTATTATTTATGTGCCAGGCCAGGGTATGTATCTATAATGCGCTTTGTGTAAGTATTTTTTGAAGTGTTGATGGAGAAAGCTAGAAATGAAAGTGAAAGCTAGGTTTCATTCGAGCACAGTCATAGGAGCGAATGGCTAAATTATATAATACTTTTACTGTTGAAGTTTCTCCTAAAGTGCTGACAAATGTTAAGTGTTGGTCGCTCAAGTGAGCTTTGGCAATGGAGGAAAGTTATATAATGTAAATTGCGAGTTGGCTCTGACTTCGGTTGTGGGTTGAATAATGAAAGCAACAGCTTGGACTAGAAAACTCTTTCTTGGGAACACGTTATCCTTTTGTTTATCCAAGACGGAAGTCAAGAGCTTCATGTGCTTCATGAGCTTCATATCTTGTCTTGGAATTTCATTTTGGGATAGCAAGTCACGTATTTTTATGACGAGGCTTTAAGAATTATACACTTGAGGGATATCTAAGAAAAGGTAATTCAATTGAAGCACATCTTTCTCTAGAAAGTCACTAAGCCGCTGTGCTTATCTCTCTTGGGAGGAGTTGTAACCATATTAGATAAATATAATCTTCAAGAAGATAAACTGATCTTTAAGCAACTTTATTTATTCCGAAATATCTCTAGTTTTAATAAGTCACGTTTACTTCGTTTTCTGACTCACGTTGAGTCGTTAAGTGACAACTCCATATCACCCCAAGAACCCCTAAAAGATGTGCAAGGAATACGTCACTCCATTTAATCATGCTTCAAGCTTCAGTGAATTTTCCGGAGGTTTCTACTCAGAATCAATTAGTCCTCGTCATACTTTCACGATGGAAGATAACAATGGAAAATTTGTATTGTTGGTGTTGTTCGGAGAAAGGAGGAGGAAAGGAGGATGTTTAGAAGTTTAGAGTCGTTTATAGTCACTTTAGTCATTCGAGCATATTGAAATATCGTATTGAATAGTCAAAGACACATTGTTATTTTGGGTAATGATATCAAGCCACAACAATAAAAGGGGCTGAAGAAAGCCTGTAACTGTCAACGTGTCAGCTCCTTTGATCTAAGAGAATGAGGCAACTGTAGGTACATACGACGTGAGTGGTAACATCATCTTCCATCCTTATGCACTTCAGTTAATAACCATATCATTACATGACCTTTTGTTTACCATCTGAATCAAGAACCATTAAAATGTAAGTGCGTCATTAAAACCGGCTAAACACAGTGGAGATTATGTAAACCCAATTTGTAATCAAGATTAATGATGGGAATAAACAATCGAAATCATCACGACTTTTTCATACGTTCTAAATTGGAAATAAACAAATGTCTTAAATTACCCCAAAAATTAATAAGGAATCCTGATCCAAAGTGAGAAGGCGGACTTGGAAAATATTAAAGACCTGGGAACCGCCAGTTCCGGGATTTTGACTCCGGGAAATTCTGGGAAATTACGAGTTGAAACTAGGGATTTTTTCGCCAAAAATAGTGGTCCCAAGCAATTGCTCATTTTTTCCAAGTCCGGAAGAAGATTATTCGCGAACCCTTCATAGTTTTAAGCGTTATCTTCACATAACAGTTACTCTTTAATTAAGTAACTGTCATTATTTACACTTGTACTTATCATATCGATGAGTAACGCAAACACAGGCCTGAAAACTCCCGAATCTCTCATTTTGTAGGAAGGAGATCCGGGAAAGAACCCATAGGATATTGGGCTTCTATCATGTAAATGAGAATGTTTTATTTGCAAACATCCCGGAAGATTTACATGGAAATGGATGATGTTATGTGTGTACTCATTTGCTGAAAGATAACAGAGGATTTGTGTATTGTTAGACTACACACTTTCCCCCTTCATATCTGTAGTTTCCCGGTCACATGCATTTTGCACAAGCATAAGCAACGGAAGCAATTTTCTGTTTTCGCATTTCATCCCGGAATGCTCTATTTAATCAGTTTTGATTCATTTTTAAGTTATTCTGCGAAGTGTTTGTAACTGTAGAATTTTTGCAGACACGCCCCACGCAAAAAAGACACCTGAGGCTTTGAAAAGACCCAGAAACCATGCATGCTTTGAATTAAGGAACCGGCCGTGAAAAATCTAAAGGCGTTTCACAATTCGGATGGTCCGACACCCAACAGTCTAAATATTTTCGTGAATGTCTGGATGATGAAAACTGTGTAGGTTTTTTTAGAATAAAACACGATAAAAAATTTCAGTTGGAGGCGTATTGTTCGCCTAAACGAGTATCGAAATCTTTGCGATCTTCGAGGATAAGGAATTGACAGGATCGAGCAATGCATTTCATATGGTAAACCATATTTCATAATTTATCCATGAAAAAGAATTGCTTAAGCCTACACCAACCATGGAAGGATGAAGAGGAATAAAAAGCTAAAGCTATTGCTCCATGTTCCATGAAAACGTGATGGTGTTGCCGTGTAGCTGAATGCATGTAAATTGAAGGCTTCCATCAATTCCTACATCTGTTTGGTATTCAAGGCGCAACATGCTCATGAAATAATTGCTAGTCTTTTATGACATGTTGCAATATATCATGGTATCATGGCGAAGAAAAAAAACTGTACGATCAAGTGTTCACGTAGGCTTTTGTGTAGACGAAAGATTGACAAGGAGATTACACCCTCCATGCTCCATGTTTA
>JAANSQ010002143.1:0-12734 GCA_036850885.1 Lepidocyrtinus dapeste | reverse complement strand
AAAAGTTCTTTTAAAAAACTCAGACGAAAGATATTTTATGCTTTTATTTTTTAAATTTACCGCCGACTTGTATTAAAATCAATAAATGATGTTATTTGATTATTTGATAGGTTGAGGGTTTAGTTGTAGCTGAAGCAGTACTTTGACAGGTTTTCTCTTGTTCTGTGTTTGAATGATAATAAGAGACAATGGAAAAAGGCAAGTGATCGTTTATTCTTCCCAAAGTGTAAAAACTCCCAGAGCTTATTTGCTCATCCCTTATTTTATGGATTTGAATAAGAAAGAAAATGCTTTCGAGAGAGAATAATATTGTGTGTGTGTACTTGACCGAGGTGAGAGTACAAATGTGGGCAGGAAGCCTGAAACGTTCTAATCCACAACCAGACCCAAACGAAACCCTAACTCCAAAAAAGCAAAAGAACATCTATTTCATAAGGTTTGGACCTAATGTTAAACTGTGAAGCTTAACTATACTCTAGGATGGCTTCATGAACAACTTCTCTCTGAATGTTCTGCTGTAAGAAAATTTAGGTACATATTAAGAAACAGACAAACCAAAAGTCCAACTAGAGCTACAATACTGTGCAACCTTTACATGATGAAATGAAGCTAAGCTAAAGTCTCATGAATTACGGTGATGTGATGGATGCTGATGAACAAAACTTCTATCAGACAGAACAAGAGGCATCAGAGGCAATATGAACTTGTATTTGTAGAGCCAGAACCAGTGTATCGGTGCGTTGTGTCATGAATCATGAATTAACTTTTTTGTTTACATTTCCCCCGGATTTTAACTCATACTTCTTCATTCATACACAACGGAATTATCAGGATAAAATACATTTTTCTGGGTGAATCATTGATCGAGAACATTATGACTGAATTAAATAAACATTGGGAGTATTGAAACAATAGGAGGATTTGGGTAATGTATTTTGTATTTTTGTATCTGAATGCGCAGTTTAGTCATGAAAACTTTCTATTTTGAGGGAATTTATATTTCTAGATTTTACTTGTGAGTCAGAGGAATAAACAGAAACACACTTTACAATTGAATGTTTGGTTGGTCAGTATGAAATTTATAAATTGGGATATGAAATTTAAAAGTCATTCGTATTTAAAATGTGCATTGATTCTGCTGGTGAGTTTCTTGCAGTATGAATTATTCCAGAAGGAAATGATTGTAGTTTGTAAACTTTTGGCAGGAAGGTTCAATCCTTAATTTAAAAAATAATTAAACTGATCATTTTCCTGTGAGTAAAGTTTGTCTAGTTGCACTTGTCGCTTTTACATGCATGAAACAAAAGGCCATCTATGTTTTCAGTTTGACTACTGCTAAAATACCCGTGAAAATATTTAAAGTAAATAATACCGATCCTTAATCATTTACCTAAGTTACTTCAACTCCAAAAATTGAAAGAAAGAAGCATTTGTCTGACGGTAAAAAACAGGATAAGAAGCCTTTTTCAAAATTGGGGCAATATGAAACATCGGTTTTGCAAGAAAATTTACTAAACTGAAGTAGATTAATAGATATAAATTAGTTTTCTCAGGATAAAACTCAACTTTTCCATTGTAGTTGATTCCAAACTTAATTGGTTAGTTAAAAAAAACGAAGTGTGATTTTGAATTTATCGTATCTGGTTCTGATTTTACCAATTGTTCTGATCTTCTAACAAATTTTAAATTAAATAGCACACTGGCAAATGTAAATCAAGCAGCAAAAATTGAAGTTGAGAGAATGGGGTGCGAGTTTTAGTGCAACCTGAGCTCAATGATTTTAGAAAAGAATTTGATGAAGAAACTGGAGTTTCCTCTCGTCTAGTCAGTCCACCAGAGAAACTTATATAGTATGTTACACTGGACATTCTGTAAACATGAGGAGCTCAATGAAAAAAAAGTTATAGTGTATCATTTGATATTACGATAAAATTTTCTCCAGCTACGCCCAGACTCCTTTTCATTGGATTATTTCATTTAGGGAGGAACATTTTGATGCGCAGACGAAGCAAAGCTGGAAAAAGTCGATTTTCGCTCTAGGTAGCATTCTCATCCAATCCAATCCAACCCTTTTTTGATTCACTCGTGTCTATCAAAAAACCAGCATCATCCCAATGATCCGTTCCCTCTAGATATTCAGATAGTCCACTGCTTTCTCATTTCAAAGAGACCAAGAGAGGAAAAGGGTTTTGATGAAATAAAAAACATGTCTTTCATTAAGGCTAAGTTTGCTACATGGCCAACACAACCGAAATTGAAACAAGAGCATATATTTTTCAAAGGGCTGCCTTCACAATAGTAAAAAAATGACATGACGTGTTCGCTTATGTTCACGAAAAATGAAAACATCACGATATTTAACAAACCTGGGGTAGACTGACACAAGAATTTTCATCATAATTACAATCCATTTCTGGTTTAGAATTGAATTTAGTTATTTGAAATCGATTAATCACAATTATGTGCTACTCTTTACGTATCTACATCTCGAGAAACCACAGAAGCCAAGTGATTAAAGGCGACGTCTATGAAGTTGTGCTATAATTAAGTATCAAAACATGGTTCAAAATGCGATTATGCGAGCAAATATGAAATGAAAACCGAAACTGCACAATTTTTTTCGAATTTTGTACAATACAAAAATTTATTGGAATTCACTTGTTTAAAATCTTCCATTTATCCATGAATTACTTTATCGTTCCAGCTAATAAAAAACTGCAAAATACTCAATGGTTTAAAAGAGTATCTTCCCTTCTACACAAAAATAAATTAAAAGTGGCAAGAAGGCTTAACGTTCTTTAGAATATCTTGCATGCTCGGGTTTGGATGGTGACATGACATGAACATTTTTACTTTAGAATTTTGTATTACCATCTAAAGTCGACTCTACGACTTGACTTTGTAGTAGTATTCATAATTTTTTATAATTTACAGTCGCCACTACCCAAGCCAAAGCATAAATTTGTTTCGTCTGATCGACAGACTGAAATAATCAGGCGTAACAATACATATATATTAGAAAGAGCGAAACTACACTTTAATTTAATGCAAATCTTGTTTCAAAATTTATATTTCACTACTACACATCTTATCTTGAAGAAAGTATTAATTAGAAAACATTTAAAAATACGAAAGTGTCACATTTTTTCAAATTCGACCTATTTCACAAACTGAGTAATACAGTAGCTCACACAAAGTTACATTAAATTTGCAATTAAAATAAGATCGTAATCGCTTCGATATCTGCTGTTCTAAGGATGGCCAAGGTATCAGTCCTTTGTCTACATTTTACACACTTCTTTCAAAATTCGGTTCTTCCAGGTTCCTGCCACTAATTCGGGGGCGATACTGGCATAGTTAAGACGCTTCGCTGTGTACTTCTTGTGAACAGCCTGGAAAAATAGAACGAGCGTAAATTTTTCAAAAATATGAGAATATCTTAAATATTATATTTGATGCGAGTTGTTTCTTACCCTTAGTTTATTAGTCTCATCGTGAGCTCGCGCAACGACTCCGGCCAAAAGGGAAACGATTGGTTTGATGGCATCGAACGTATAACGAGAGTAATGCTGAATGGTTGCGTTCCAAACCTCGGATAATTTTTTCTCCTCCAGAATCCTTAGGTTTTTGAAAGGAAGAAAGTAATTATTGATTTGCAAACTCTGAAGTAAAAAATAATTTAATTTTCAAATTAAAAATAAACTTACACAAGCGCCACAGCCAGTGATCCCGCGGCACGCTCTGAAGGGAACAAATTACAAGCAGCATAATCGACGAGACTAAGCTCCATTACATACTTCGCCATGGAATGGATTGCCAATGTAGCCTACGTGTAATAAAATTAGTTTTTGAAGTTTTAAGTCACATCATGTCATTTATTTTGGAGAGAATTTCCTAATTTTCTTACGCTAGCTGCTTTTGAGAATCGCCGAAGGAACAAAATCGCTGGAGGAAAAGCCAAGTCGAACGAAAGTGTGTTGAGCAAAGTTTCTTCCATTTTCAAGACATCCGCAACACTGAAAGCGTTGTCACACACTGCAGAGAAATCTCCAACTACGGGGGTACACACCTCCTCATATTTCGCAGCGACGTACATAGCAGTGGCGCCAACTAACTGAAGTTGCTTTCTGCTGACTGTGCGGTCAGCCTAAAATTTGAAGTGATTTAAAGTTCAACGAAATTGTTGAGTCGTAGTTGTACAATACGACTGATTATTTTTTACGGTTACCTGAAGATAAAGGTCTATGATTTTGGCAGTCATGTATAAAGTCTCTGGCATGAAGTTGAACTGGATATGTACTTCGACTAACCAATCCAAAAGAACACCACGCATACGTGAATTGATAAGCCTACCCTCCAGATAACGAACTCGAACGGGATATTTTTTCTAAAAAATAATACAAAAGTCCATTACAATCAAGAATTCAAGCTTAACACCATTTAGCCACGATGACAATTCTCTATACTGGATCTGACCTCAACAGCGAAGACGTAGTCATAAATGTCCTTGACATAAGTTTGAACCAATAGTGGATTCCATTCGTCCTTGTCGATGTCCACAATTACGTTCAAACGATCTGAGGAAAACGCTTCAATGTCAGTTTCGGATTCGAGCTGAGGATTGTATTCGTTCTCGGCTTCAGTTGAATCCGTAGGGAGCTCTTGCTTTCTTTCTTCAACATTCTCCTTGTTAGTTTCTGGAACCTTAACGGTCTCTTTCGGAGCTTCCACTTTAATCGTTTTCTTCAGTTGGACTTCCTGCAATTCATTCTTAATGCTCAACTGTGGCTTAACGGAGGCTGTAAGCTTAGTGACTACTCTTGGTGCTCGGTGCGCGGGTACAGCGAAGTCCTTCAAAACTTCTTTCTTAATAGCGGCACTTGCACCCGCCTTTCCTCCAATCGCTCCTTGATTCTTCTTAATCCGATTGCCAATGTCACCGAGGGCGTCCCTTGTGCGCTGAATCATGTTTTTATTCTTAACAACGTCCACCCCTCCTTTACCTTTCCCAATAGCGTCTCCATTGTCTGATCCAATGCTGGAGAGCTAGATGGAAGAACAATTAAGAAATTAAATTCTTCAATCCCGATTAATATAACAAACGGTCGGTACTAAACATTTCATTCATTGGGACTTACCGAGGTCGTCGAATTAGTTCGGAGAAAAGTCGACATTGCGCTAGGTCCAAGGTGTCACTACTTTCTTTATGAAATGGCTTGATCGCCTCAACGTCAGATGAGTAAAAACTTGGAAACAAACAAACAACGTCACCTGGCTCTGAAAGAAAAAATAAAGAAAGAACGTTAAAATTCCACTCACGCCAGCAGATCCACTCAAAAGTCTAGTCATTAAACATAATTTTTAAGTTTTGAAATCCCAACGACAATCATCCCAGACCCCAGAACAATTTCCTAAATCATGACTGAAATCCGGAATATCAGTTTCAAACCCAATCTCATTCTACTCATCCAAAGTCTAACCTGGTCTGGAGTAATTACGGTTTCATTAAAATCCTGTGCGGGAGAATAGATTTGTGTAGCCTAATCACGGAAAATCCACAAGCAGTTTAAATTAATCGTTAAGAATGGTTTAATCAAGTTGAGAGTGAGATATATACTTTGTCAAGCTTCTGGTCTTTGAGTTGTTTTGTCTTTCAAAATCAAAAACCTAAATTGTTTATTTCGAAGTTCATGCACTTATTCGGTGTCGATCACCGATCACCCATGGCAATGGGATGGGATAAAAGAATAACATGAACCGAAGGAAAGACCAACACCAAAAGAGAGGAATAGTCGAGTAGTGAAAAGGTGGAATGAATGGAGAGAGCAGTCGACGAAAGTCTTTGACGCGGGATTGACTTGGATTGGTAAATGATTAAATGAACGAACATAGTGAGCGAGCATGCCAAAGGAAAATACGTTATGATACTTAAATTAAGTTAGGTATGTTTTTTAATCATGAGTTTTTACTTTTAGGAGGGCGATTATTTTTTAGTTTAACATGTTGAAGATTATATTCATAAAATTCACATTCACAAACGTTTCTTAGAAAATGAAAATAGATAGACAGAAAATACAATGCGCTCGTTGAGATGAACAAAGACAGCATGAAATTGAAGGAAAGGAAATGCCTTTGCAATTTTGCATCTCTATGAAAAGCGGCTAAACTTCTACTATTCAGATTGATGATTGAGATTACCATATTTTTAGGGTGTATGAATAATTAAATTGGAGGTAAATCTATGCATAATTTAATTTTAGTATACACACTGTGAGAAATAATATCAGAAATTAAAGCACTACGAAAGACCTAATACGTGAATGAATGAAATGTGATAAAATATCATTTAGATTTTGCATAACAAAAGAAAGTGTAAGTACACCAAAGATTGAAAAGGAATTATATGATTTGGACTTTAGCTCTTAAAAATAATTATGAACGATAAATTGACTTTATAGGAAATTGATTTTGATTTACCGACAAAATGCATACTTGGCCAAAGTCATGAAAATTATGTGAGATTTGAGGCATGATGCCGTCTGTTTCGATCTGCATGAAATGGAATAAAAGTGAAAGATGAAGTTATTTCTGATCTCATTGAATTGTGGCAGCAGTTTCTAGAGGGCAGTTGGTATATGCAACAGGAAGAAGAAATGTCAAAATTAGTAAATACTAAATCTTATCATGACTTTTAAAAAACTTTTTTTTTAAATTCTATCAATCGAAATTATTTATATCCAATCCAATGATTTTATCTAGGGAAAGTAATTTTAACGGGTTTCAATAACATAAATAAATTCAGTGCAACGCATCTCTTGACCTTTCTCTTACCGTCTTTCTACATGCACGACTTTAAACATGAAGAATGACCTGATTTGAACTTTACAAAGCCTAAACTCTAACGAGTCCTACTTCAGATCAATGCCCTATACCCTGAAGTAATTCTTAAATCTTCTTAGGTTAACTAAATAATACTTAGAAGGAACCACCAATAAATAATTTAACAATTTATTCCACTTACCAATTATCGACGAGAACGGCTTTTTTCTCCCTGCTGCCTCAACCTGTTGACTGGATTTTTAATCGACTTTTATAACAGAGTTAATCATTCTGCAGTTTTATTTTTTAATTCGTATAACTTTCAATTTACTTTCCTCTTCCTCTCAATCCAACTAAACTTATTTTAACTATAGTACACAACCGCTGAAACCATCTTAAATATTAATAGTTTTCCTAGTAAACGAACGAACGAATAAGAAAAAAAAACTGTCAACAATTCCCGACTTTTTCTTTAAGAATATAATGTGCCCATAACCATAACATGATATTATCATACATTTCATGCCCCGACCATACCAAGGGAAAAATATTTTTGACCGTTACAAAATAGAACAAAGTGAAACAGAGTAGACCACAGACCAAGACCAGATTCTTTGCATACGAACGCAAATGGAGAAGCATACGATACGAAGCAAACTAGGATACCTAAATATATTCTCTGCTTTTATTACGTGAACTTTTCCACCTCTTATATAGGATAAATGTGTTTATCTTTTAAAAGATTGCTTTCTAGCAACCCATACCCATACTCGTATACTTTTTATACAATTCCTAGTCCTACAATGCACAGCATCCCAGTGAATGAACATGTGTAGGGAATGGTAAGTAAAAAGAAAGGACGAGATAACATAAAACCAATTAAAACTTCACGATACATATACTGCGTGATATAATGTAGCCCTAAAATGGTAAGTTTGCTAAAGGCGGCCATATAAGAGGAATTGCAGCTGCTTCTATAAAAAAAGTTCAACAATCGGGGTGTTTTTTGGGAGATGGATGAGATGTAAAATGTAATAAGAAATGTGTAGTTAATGTTGAACCTTAGATTCTGTATTTTTAAGGTAAAATGTGGAAAGCCAAGCCTCGCTTTATTTATCTCGTGTAGTCTTGCCTCACATTTCGTTTACGTCTTTTCGTATATTCTTTCGCATCTTGGCAATCGCATTGTTACTTTGTGTAGGGAAATAAATTACCCTACACCCATATAGTCCCATATATCATATGGAAAAATTTCATCTTAAAGAATAATTCTCGGAAAAACTGTATGTAAACTGTGAGCGCTGTCACTTGTCAAGCTGTCATCTAAAGAGATTAAAACAAGAAAAGTTAACCTTAATGCCATTTTTCCTTCTGAGGGAATAAGACAAAGCCACAGTGCGCACCAATCCAGCCTAAGTCAAGTTGCTAGACTAGGAGTAGATAATCAATCAATCAGTTTATTTTCGGCTAGTGCTCATTTCCCTAATTTCGACATTTGCCTGGAATGCAAATAAAGAAAATGTGATGTAGACAATGTATCGTGTATTGGGCAACTAGCAACTAGCATTCTTATGGAAATATTAAGAGACTGAAAGATTTAATTGAATGAAGCTCGTAAATAGTCCAAGTGATTCCTAATTTAATGTAGTGTTCACCTATTTCCAGAGTGTGGTATCCAGTTTACCCTGTTATGGTCACTAGAGTCATTTGAATAAGTGAAGCTTCATGCGTCAGACCCAGACCGAGTATCCCATTTCATTAGCGAAACGTGCGTTTTGTGTAGCAGACCGTTTAGGAGGATGCTACTAGCTGTTATGCTGAATTGCTGATATGAAATCATTTACTAATTCCCACGTGCCATTTCCCAATGAATGATTTTGGATTGGAGGAGGGGAGCAGGAAAAGAATTGATGTAAAGGATAAATAATTTCTCAGGTATGATAACGTATAGCAGCGTAACATGTAATGTACATTTTTTACTACATTTACAATTTACGCTTTTCTGCTTTTATGGCTCTATATTTTCTTCTGGACACGTTGTGTCCAAACTCCAAACTAAAAAAATATTTGAAGTAATTTATTTTATCCTTTTATAATTTTAAGTGTGTAATGCCGCATTACAATGGAAAGCAGAATTCTCAGTTTTGCTTTTGAGTTTGATATTTCTTCATTTATTCAAGACTGACTAGTTACAAACTTTTTTATGTAAATGAAATAAAAAAACAACACTTTGAAAAGTTCTCTGAAATAACAAAACACTTTCATTCAATTCATTTCATTGAAACATTAACATAAAACAATAACATCATAAACCGAACTTCAATTTAATTCAATACGTGAAAAATTGATGTTGTCACATTGTCACTGTCAGTTCGTCAGAGTTTTCTGTGAAAGAGTGCAGTCTAAACAAATTGTTTACTTGAGCGAGAAAAGGAGCATACCATGAAGTCAGTGACATCGGAATAAATATTTTTAGTGACCTACTTTGCTCATATATTACTTACAATTAGTCATGTCATTTGAATTATCTGATAGGGAATCAGAATTAAGTAAAATTCTCAAAAAGTAGAGAAATGTCTAGAGAATTTCATGAATTCATATTGGAATTAAAAATTACACAACAGTGGACTCATCTTTCTCGGATGAGATGATGGAAACTTCGTGCAGAGCGTTAGAATGGCATAGTGCAGTTTCCTCATCGCTGTCCACTCCTGTAGTGTTCCACTTCTTTTTGGACAAGCGTCTAATATACGGCACTGATAAGGAAGTGGCGTTCTTATCATCAGTCACTGTTATGTTCGGAGGTTGAGTTGTCTGCGAAGACAATTTGCTTCCAGACTTGGCTGGGCTACGTATGCTACTCTTGGGGTGGAGTGTAGTGACTCTGAATCAGAATTAAGCAGAATAAATCAAATGTGTACCCGTTCCAACTTTGAATGATTTTAAATTGAAATCAAACCAAAATCATAGGCTTACATGTTACGAAGTTGTTTCAAAAGGAGAAGAAAAGCCTTGTATTCTTCCTCTCGGAATGGTTTAGGGTTGTACCTAGCAGCTTCGTACAAATCACAAAATTGATGTACCACTCTAGGATCTACTTGAGGAGTTAGTACGATGATGCAGAACGATCTTAGGCTTTCGAAAGAGTGTCTCTTGCCTAACTTCCTCTTAACCATGATGATCTCTGATTAGGAACACAAGATAAACATTCATTAGCATAAACAAATTCATACTTTAAGCTCTCGTTGCAGTAGTGTTTTGTTTTGTGCGTCGCCAGTCAATCCAATGTACATCATGGATCACCTCATTCTTTTCAACTTTTCTCAATCGTCAATAATTCAAATAATTGTTTCTAACTTCAATATCTTACATCCAATATTTGACATAGAACGTGACATGATGTCATTGTTAGACTCTTGAGCTGACATGGGGGCCACGTGTTTTTTTACGTAAATAATCTCGCGTAATCTCATTTGAATTTTCAAAATTTAGAATAGCAGAAGAAATAGATATTTTTATTTTGATTGAGTAAAAGAGAAGCAGAGAAGTAACAAGCATTTTTAAAACGTTCTCGAAAGACCTTCAAATTTTAAATCCAAGAATTTTGTGGTTTTCATCTTACCTAAATTTTTTGCATCGTCTACTGCCTTCATACGATAATAGTGGCAGGGTTTGTCAGCTCCTTCTTGTGAAAATTTTTGATCCACTTCTTCTCTGAGAACGTGAGGCTCATAAACAATCTTGGGCAATGCATCAATTCTTCGATGGATTTCCCTTCGGAGAGACTGCGCCAAGGTATCATATAATTTAAAATCTGAATTGTAATGAGGATTTGAAATATCTTCTTAATAAGTCAAAGGATAGTTTACCTTTCTGACATCTAGACCAATAGGTACGTGAGGTCCACGATGGGATCTTAATGCGAAACGCATGATTTGACGCTTGGCAAAAATGAACAGAACCCAAAAGAGGGTAAAACCTCCTGCTACTATAAGTATCACTGTAACTCCCGACAATTGTCGAGACATCTTAGTGAACCAGTTAGCTTCCTCCGTCTCCTTCTGAACTGAAGACATTTTGTGTCACCTGCTAAAAGACAATTTTCCAAAGTCAATTAACAATGTTGTAATTATGAATTATTTTTTTTTATTTTCGTTTGAAGGTACACGCTGATGGATTCCAACAGCGTTGTAGTCACGCTATACAAAGGCAACCGTAATTTCGAAGTTCCAGTCACTGAGAATCTAACTGCTGAGGAAGTGTGCAAAACCGTCGTAAAATTTTTAAAGTTTCGTCCAATCACCCTAACACTATTTAGTCTATGTCTTAACAAAGCGTCAGGAATATGGCTCCCGCCCTGCTACAGATTCGATGGCTCGCGTGGTTATCGCGTGGAGTTTCGCCTACGCTTCAAAATCCCTTCGCTCACCGACCTGAGCCGCCAGGATCCGCACGCTTTTGACTATATCTTTCATCAAATTCGTCATGACTTTCAACAAGGTGATATCCCCGAGATTCTGCAGGAGCATAGGAAATCAGAAGCGCTCGGATTATGTGTTACGGACATGCTACGCTCAGTCCTGGAAGATAACTTGGCCCAGGAGCACGTCGAGAATAATTATAGGCAGTACATTCCAAAGGTTATCTACAAACATCACATTTTCTTCCTAAAGAAGCGCATTCATGAAAACCTCACTAGGCTCGTGGCACAAGCTCAAGGTTATCAAACGAGGTTTATCAAGGAACAGTACATTAGCCAGTTGGAGGAAATTGCGCCTAGCTACCTTTCCGAAGAGTTTCATGCCATGACCTTCAAGCAAGATGAATATCCTGTCACTGTCAGAATAGATCCTTATCACGCTGAACACCCAGGCGTATCGATGACTTACATTGGAAAAACAAACGTGAGAAATCCTTAATAAAAAATACACAACTCCGGACTTAAATAAATCTTTTTAAAATTTCATTGACTCTTTTAATGAATCTTTGCAGTGGGAACATCTTTGTTCTATTGAAGACCTTTGCTTCGTTTCAATGCGCGAGGACTGCACGGCAGAAGTATCGAGAAAAAATGGGATTCCGATTTGCTTCAAGTTCAAATCTTTGGAACAAGTGCATTCCTTCGTGGCTCTTCTCGATGGGTACTATAGGCTCACGGAAAAATGGACTTTCAACCTCTGCAAAGATCTCCCTTGCCCTTCTTTAGAGAAACTGAGATTTTTAAAGTGCCACGGACCCGTAGGAGAAAAGTTCGCATGTCAGAAACTTTCCACGCATCCAAACAGCGTAAATGGCTCGTTCATTTTGAGAATGAGTTCGAACACATTTGACGATTACTGCATAGACTACATCACAAACAACAAGTAAGATCATTATAACAGGGAACATGTCAACTTAAAAAGTGAAAGCGGAAGGAGAAAGTTAACTAAACTTTCTCTCATTTTTTTTTTGCAGATATCGACCCATGACAAAAAACGTTAAACACGGACACGACGGAAAATACAAAATTGACCCATTTGACAAAGATTTTGAAACAGTTTCCGAGCTTATTTCTCACTTTTTGACAAAAAAGGAGGCAGAGTTCCCTATTAAGGAAATACTACCTCCTTCAGAATACGATCGGTCTCCACTTCTTCTATGTAGGAAGTCAGCAATTAATGATACTCGCAGTTTAAAAATTAGTCTACGTGCGGACGAGTCTAGTTCTCCCAGTCCGCAATGTATTTCCGCCAGGAATTTGCAAATATTCCGTGGAAAACGGTTTGAGTACGAGGGACGAACTTGCAACATTTACAAAGGGATTTGGAAACCTAATCAAACAACGAGTATAGACGTAGCGATTAAATTCCTCAAGAATCAAAGTGACGAGAAGAAGATGAAGGTAAGTCTTTAAATTATAAGCGTTTAAGGAAGGT
>JAANSQ010002142.1:0-12736 GCA_036850885.1 Lepidocyrtinus dapeste | reverse complement strand
GTCAATTTTGTGCAAAACGTAAGGAATATTCAGTCATTGCCTCATTGATTACATAAATCGATTCATTTCATTAAACTGCTTCCTGTATTATGTCAGGTTTCCTAGCCAAGCATCAGCTTCAGATGCACGAGGATATTCACAAAAACGCTGAGACCAGACCACATCAATGCGTATAAATTTAAATATTAACACATGATGCATGATATTTCAGTAGTATTCATTTTTGGAAAAAAGCATTATTACGCTACAATAATTATTACAATTCCATGAAATCTGCGGGAAGTGATACGCAGGTATAATTTATTAAATGTGATTATTTAATAATCCCAGCAATTCGAATTGAAGGAACTAACATCTTATGATTTCCTTGACAGTAGTGACCTATTTGCACATTCACAAGAGGACAACGCACAAACGTGCGAAATCTTGGAAGGAGAAAAGGCTGCCCACATTGAAAGCGCCCGATGTCCTTAATGCTCTTTCGTTCTCATCTGCTCCCTTACCTGATTCAAACATTCCAGCTTTGAGCAAATCTGTCAGTCGTTTTCATAAATAAGTAATTCGGATATTAATTCCGCAATAAATGCCTACAAATTGAGTTGATGACAATTTGACAGTGATTTTGTCTAATTTATTGCACCGGATACTTCAGCATTCATTGTTCACTTTTGAAGCTCACAAAGATAGTAAAAGTTATAAATTAAAAATATTAAAAAAATATTAAATTAAAATTTTTCCCAGCCATGAACTAATTACGCAAATATCTGATCCGTGCTCGAGTGTTTTAAAGAAACTCCATATCTTGACTGAGATTCTGCGTCTAGGCTGATTCTGGAGAGGGGCACGGTAACTTCCCGCAAACTGCATGGGTTTTCTATTAGTATATTTTCTGGAGAGGGTATCGCATATTTATATTCATGCAGTTGGTTGTCTTCATCCTCCAAGTCGGAGTGGACTAGATTACCGGTCAAAGGGTCCAGAGATTCATGGATCTCCTCCTCTTGGTTTTCATTCTTATTGTTCAAAGCCCTGGGAGCATTTTCTATCCCTTTCTTCTTCTCTGACCGGAAGAGTTTCTCAACCTCCTCTTCAGAGCTTGAATCACTCTCTGAGTCTTCATCTGGCTCAGTTTCTGCGGAGCCTTTCTTTCCTTTCCTGGACCTCGAGCCTTTCTTTTTTCCTATGAAGTCTACGCTATTCACAGCTCCCTGAGGTTTACAAATTTCTTCCAGCCACTGCTCCACAGGCAATCCATGATCTTCCAGCAAGTGTGATCCGAATCTCTCCCTGATCCTGCAGCTCATCTCACAAAGCTTACACTTGAAGTAGGCCTCACACACTCCATGTCCTTCCGAATAATGGGATTGGAGTGAAGTCAGCCGAAGTTCTTTCTCACAGAGGTTACACTTGACGAGCATTCTGTCAATAGAGTCTTTGCCGAACTCCTCCCTAAGCTTAGTCCTCTCCCCACGGGGGACTCTCTGGCAAAAGACGGAGTAGTGGGTGTAAAGTCCCAACTCAGTATTTCTCACCGCCCCACAGAATTTACAAGGGAAGCTCCCAGCATGCTTCTTCTTTACATGTTCCTCCAATTCAGATTGTTGAAGGTAGTTGGAAGGACACTGAGTGCATTCATATAGAGTGTAGTCAGACTGAGGATGACGTTTAATAAGATGATTGATGAGGGTTCTCTGACAAGAAAAGGTTTTACTTCCAGCGCAAAGGTGACACGTAGGTCTGTTTTTGGGATCTTGACCAGGACCATGTGCACGAAACTTATGTACCCTCCAGGCTTTCCTGGAAGGGCATTTTAACCCACACTCTTCACATACATGAGGTCGCCTCCAGTAGGGAACTACTTCAGGTTCACCTGGAGTGATAGGCTTTCTCCTTCGGTCCAGTCTAGTGTCTCCAGTAGTTTTGTCATCATGCTTTGCTGAGTAATGCTTTGAGAACTCGACGTTAGCATCTCGTCTAAACTTGACTCCACAGAGAGTGCACTCACCATCTCGAAAATACTGCAAGTGGGGTGTATGGAACCTTTTCTTATGGAGCTCCATATATCTTGCCTGGTACAGTAGGCCACATTGGTCGCACACCACAGAGTCTGGAGTAATCTCGTAGACACGACCCCCCAACGGCTTCCCAACTCTCGACTTTTTTTGAGTTTCAGCTGAATCAGTCAGCTTCTCCGGTTTCTTTTCTAAACTTCCAGGCTCTCCAAATGGTCTAATCACGTCATCAAGCCATTCCTTCGGTTGGAGACGGTGAACCTCCACCATGTGTTGACCCAAATTTGCGCGGACCTTCAAGTGCTTCTGACAGATTTTACAAGTGTATGCTTCCTCCAGAATCTGATGCTGTTCGGCGTAATGTCTTGTTAGACTCATCAGTCCCATTACCCTCCGACAAAGGGGACATTTGACCTGGAAGCGCTCAATACTCGTGTCGCCTATCTCTTTATGGAATTTATCTCGGTCCTCCCGTGTTATCCTGTGACAGAACTTGGATAAATGGGTCTTCAGACCTAGTTCGGTGTTCAAGACGGAAGTGCAGTACTGGCAAGGCCAGCTGTCTGCAGCATGCTTAGAGGTTACATGCAGCCGAAGCTCCGCATCACAGGTAAATTTTTCTCGGCAACGAAGACACTTAAAAAGATCCAAGCTGGGGTCGGGATGACACAACCGAAAATGCTCTTGCAGTGCTGATTTGGTATAGAACTGATTCCTCCCATCTGGACACACATGGCAAAGGAGAGTTCGTCTCCGTGGAGGAGCTGGACCTACTCCATGCTTAAAATATCTGTGCTCTTGGAGTAACTTCTGAAAAACAAAGATCTCCGTACAGTAGTCACAAGGGTAATTCCCTACACCTTTCCTCTTTCTTCTCTCTGACTGAACCGGACAGAACTTGGTGGAATTCGTGGTGATGGAGGAGGTTCTAAAGTTTTTTGTGGTGGAACCTTTCGGCCTACCCCGACCTCTAAAAGGTGGAGTGGGATATGGAATATGGTTCACCTTATGCAGAGACTCAGAAACTGTTGATGTCGCCGTAGGGGTTGAAGGAAAATGTTGATTGTCATTGTCGGTTTCATCCTCCAGCGACTGAGCGTATTCCGATAGGGCACTACTTAAACTTTGTACATCCTCAGCAGTGATATTAGAAGAATCTTCCTGAAAAGTGTTGGAGCTATCATCACCGCTGGCAGTTATACTTGTAGGAGGAGGTATTCTTTCAGAAGTATCTGGATAAGGGAGAGTTGGAGGCTTATGGTAATGTGAGTAAGCCATTGAAGAAGGTAAAGTGTGACTATGAGCATGGGAAAGAGTTTGCAAAACATCTGGAGGGAATGCTTGATTTCCATAGTAACTGCAAAAATTGAACGATTGTTGGAGCTGAATTTCTTCTTGTTGAAGCTGTGTTGGCTTTTGAAACAGTGCAACTGTAGGACATAGTAGCACTTGAGGGGCAAGCTTAGACTGTGGATTAATTTGGTCCACGGGTTCAACCTTTCCAGCTTTCTTTGGTATATGTGATTCACGTACTGGTTTCCTTGCGGATGTCTTTTTTCTCGTACGCGGAGGTGTCAAAGAATCTTCCTTAGCACCACTAACCACACTCTTAGACTTGTCCTTCTCCTGCTGGGACGCTAATATTGATGATAACAAACTCCCATCCCCATCTTCAGAGTTCACCGGTTTCCAAGTAGCCGGACGAGGTTTATATGGCTTAAACTCAGCGGTCACCTGGTAATTCGCAGCGAGCTCTTCCAATTGTGCTTGGATCTCCTCTGTGGAGGCGCCATTTGCCACTAGTTTCTTTCGCAGTTGACGCTTCGCCCAGCAAAGACGGTCTTTTATTAGTCTCTTTTGACGCTGCTCCGGGGTTTCTTCTTTCTGGTTAATCTAAACAAATAAGCCATGTCTTAAAACAAATAATCTGAGATGCGAAATTTTTAAGAAAATCATTAAAATCAAAGTATACCTCCTCCAGGGTAAGTCCTTGCTTCAGCTGCTTTTCAATCTCCAAACGTCTCTTCTGTCTCCTTCTCTGGCGATTTTGCTCCAGGTACTCTTCTTTCTCTTCTGGGGTCATACTATTTATCGGTTTTGGGTTACTAGGAGGTCTTTTAGCCCTCTTTGGTTTGTTGCCAGGCTCCATATTGTCCCGAAGGCGTTTCCACCTCCGTACTTGGTTAATTTTTTCCCGGTATTGCCTATACTTTACCTCATCCTTTTTGAGCCTTTCCATCCTTTGGTTGTAGTATCGCTTTTGTCGCTGGGCAAACTCCAGCTTCTGTTGCTGGTCCGCGTTCAGACGACGCTGCCACCTGCGTAGTTTAATTTGCTCCTTTTCCTCTGCCGTCATTTTGGTCATACGCTCGCGAGCAGCGACCCTCTTCTTCCTCTTCATTTCCTCTCTTTGCTCCTTCGTCATTCGAGAAAGACGAGCGACGTATTTCATGTAACGGTCCATGCGCTCCTGCGCCAGTTCTTCTTCCGTCATGAAGAGTTGTTGCTCCCGCTTTTGTTTCCTCTTTTCTGCACGCACTTGCTTCTCTTTGCGCCAGCGTTCACGCATTTTCTCCCGTTCCTCCAGAGTCATTTCTGAAACGCGTTTTTTTCTCCTGGTGGTTACTGGAGTAGTGGGAACAGGATTTGATACTGAGGATAAATTCGTATGAGTCACATCCGTTCCAGCCGATTCCTCCATTTCTCGTTTTAAAAGGGCCACACGTTCACGTTTCTTCTGAGCGTCTTTTTTCCAACGCTCTCGGTACATCTGCTGACGAACAGGATCCATCTCAGAGATTTTTCTGCAACGCTTGTTGGGAGTCTTAAGACTTCCTTCCATGTTCTTAGCAATCTCTTCCAATGCTTGTAAATCTTTTGATTGCTTTGCCCGTTTCTTCCTACTCTCTTCCCTCCACCTGGCTCTTGTAATTTCCAGCTCCTCCGATGTCATCTCCCAGACTCTCTTCTTCCTTCCTCCAGTCCCTTTTTTTCTTTTCTGTGTCTTGATCGAGTTTGTAGCTTTCACTTCCTGTTTTGATTTTACAGCACTTTTCGCCAGGATTTCTTTCTGATTTCTTTGTATCTGAGATCTGTCACGGAGTTTACGCTTGCTTCTAAAACTTTTCTTGGATTCATCTTCCGCTCTGAAGAATTTCCGAGCAGAATGCTTTCCCTCGTCAAACTCTGCACCATCTTCGTCATCACTTTTACTAACTTGTTCACTCTCTTCATCATTGCTGACCTTTCTCCTTTCTTGGGATCTCCTCCTTCTCATCGAAGTAGGCTTACTTTGGCTTCTTCTTTGGACTGAATCCGTTTCATTCTCGTGGAGTTGAAAGCTGTTTTTCTCTTCCTCTTTCCACTCCTCCAGCTCTTGCTTGATTTTAAGGGGCTCGTCAAGACAAGGACTCTCTAGTTTAATCTCTCTTACAAACTCCTCTTCTCCAGACTCTCCAGATTCTCCATGGTGAAAATCATCAAGCTCAGTTTTTATTATACTAGTGTCAACCCTGGTCTTGATCTGCTCCAGGCATGGGACATTCCCATCTTTTTCTGCACTTTCACCCGATTCCATCCTGTCTCCTGGTCCTGACCAATTTACATTATGGAAGAACTCAAATAACTGGAAAACCTAAAAACAAGTCGTGGCTGACTTGGATTGTTGTGATTAGTGAATTTAAACTTATGCAAATGGTTTGATGTTAGATGTAACCCATTTTTTAACATAAATCTCAGCTAGAACAGATGTAGAATCAAGAGCTCAGCCACAGCCAGCTGGCTGGTCAACAAATTGCCTTTTCTTCTCTATGGTCGTGCAGCTGATAATCGCAAACCCTTCAGCGAAAAATTAAAACACCAACGGAAAAATGAAGAAAAAATTGCATGCAATAAAATATTTTATTGATATTGATACATTTGGAAATGTCATTATGGAAAGATAATTTTAGAGGTGTAGACTTTTATGGACGATTTTAGGATATCCTCCTTGTCTCCTTGTCTTTACAATTGTCAGCAACTTTTCAGATTTTGCATTTCTGTACAACGCCCAGGATTTACGATTAAGTCTTGGACCACGTTTAATAGCTAAAATTGTGTGACATAAAAGAAACTTACAAACACATCGCGCACACAGCCTCCAAACTTTTTCCCAATACTTCTTATTCTCCGGACAAGAGTCCAAAGAAACGCTTTCATCAACTAAAACATGGTTAAATAGGGGCAATAAGGGATTTTACGTAAAGCTTAAAATTAAAAAGAAAAAACGCTAAAAGTCTTTATTTTGTATCATTACAGAATTTTGAGCATATTTCGAGCAGCTTTTTGGCAACGAGATTCGACACGGGACCCCAATTAATATCTGAAGACAAATGACGAATCTGAAAATCCTTTCCAGCGTCGTCTTCTAGGTAACCTTTCATATCCCTACGAAAATAGTATCCATGGAACAAGCAACCGTACGAACAGAAATCTGGAACGCTAGACTTGTTCTGAAAGGGATAAATCAGCGTTAGCATCTGAAAAGGTTGTAATGTCATTTGAAAAGTTGACCAACTCACGTGAAAAAAATATTGGCAACCAAAATCTGTTTGCCGGAGATACTGATTTATCAACTTTTTNTACTGATTTATCAACTTTTTATCATAGCCTTGATGGCAGTCGAGGCCGAAGTATTTCAAAGGATAGATGTCATCTACACCTAAAGAACAATTCTGAAAAATAGTGAGCGTTGGAGAACCCGATTAGAGGAAACTGTGCGACTATGGATAAGTGGTCATGGATCAATCAAATCGGAGAACAAAGAGCGTTCCCATACTTCCCATACCAGGTAGCTTTCCAAACATTCGTAGAGCCACGGGTTGTTTTTGCATGACCTCTGGGTTGGCTCGGCGTTAGCTAAATAGGGAATCAAGGTGGTTTAAAATAATTCAAACATGTCTGCTCACGGCTATAGTACTTTAGAGTGAACCATTTAGTTCAACTTACGGTTAGCAAATATCTGATCTTTGATTTCATATGCCGATACAGCTTCATAGCAGTTTTTATCTATTGCTCGACTCAGGTTTTCGTAGTACTGTTGGTCTTTTAGATGTTCCATTAAAGTGACGTTCATGTGTCCTGCGAATAGGTGCTCTGTTAAAATGACTTTATACTCCTCTTCATCATAGTCACTCTCTGGAATCGCCCATTTGGTTAATACGCAATGGCGCAAGCAGTCATCAACCTTTAAGATTCTCCTTGCAACTTTTAACCTTCTCAACTTACCCCACCTCAAATGTGTTTTGATTTAAATATCGAAATCAAATTGGTTACCTTGTCATACCCTGTACACTCTTTGGCTAGCTCCTTCAAATGACTTCCTCCCTTCCTTTCCTCCCCGACGGAGCTCGTATAAGCTGTTCTCCTCGTGTGATGGATGACATGATAGGTCAGGCATCCAGATGGCATCTTTGCATATTGCCAATTCTAAGGAAATTAGCAACACAAAACTAACAAAAAGTCTTAACATTTTTAAGATTAGAAAGTTTTCCAGGCCAGAGTTATCTTCAAAATGATGAAACACTGCAAAAATAGTAGAGATTGTGTTCTTGTAAGGAAGTAAGTAGATGATCCGGAAGTGTCAATAAAATCTCCCGTCTTTCTCCTGATATCACTTTTGTCTTTTGTTTTACATCGTTGTCATTAAAGGGGCAATAAATTGTTCAATGTTTGACGTATGCAACTCAAATTATTCTTACTTCATTAATAAATTCCATCAGTGTATGTATGGAAATCTAATCGAATGTTCGTGTGAATGTGCAAACAATAATTTGTTCGTCAGTTAGTTGGATTGTAAAATACAGAGTAGGAAAATATTATTAATTATGCGATTAAAATCTAAATCTATGTCGGATTATTTTGTCAATCGGGAGAAATTGAGATGAGATAAAGAAATACTGAACGAAGAAATAGAAGCGATGGATAATTAAAAACTCTGATACTTTATTTCTTCAAAAGGCAAACATGATGAAAAACAAAAATGTCCTAATCTAATCACTAGTACTTAATATTCGAGACCCAAACGGTAATGATTTCATCAATTTAACTAATCACCAGAAATTATTACTTCTTATATACAAATCGCAGGAAATTTCTCGTTGTGCCCCAGACCCAGCTTAATAAACTTTTGCTTTGTTCCCCTAAGGCTTAAGACCGTTAGCGGTATTTGAGTAGCCCCTATTCCAGGGTTGCTCTGAGGCGGAGGCGAAGATGACGTAAAATATTACGTCCAGGATGTAGACCGCAGCTGCGATGAAAAAGACCCATTGCCAATTTTCCAAAGTGTTCTAAGCAAAGAGTACCAAAGAGCAGTTAAAAGAAATCACAGGTTTATTGTTCCGGAGATGGTGATCACGTGATCAGTAGTTAGTCTAAACTTACCCCTTGACTGAGGAAGATGGCAGCAACGTAAGGAACACAGAATCCAGTAATGTTGGCGATGGTGTGGGTAATTCCACTGAGAGTGGCTGCATGGTTCCGAGCGATATCCACGTGATTAACCTACAACACATCAGAAAAGAACATTAGTAATCGAATTCAAGATTCTGGTAGTGGAGCCGGGTAATAAAGTCGTTGCCAAGATGAACTAACAACATATCCTCCATAAATGGCTCCATTGATTCCTAAAATTTAAAAAACATGAGTTAGGGTAAAAGAGTCAATATAATTGAACGTAACGCAAAGTTTAAATGTTTGTCTTCATTTCTAAGTATCTTAATTAAAGCGCAAGTTCTTACCAACTGAGAGCGTAAGCAGTGTAACAGTAGCAACTCGATCACATCCACTGTACGACGCAGCGATTAAAAGAACTGCTGAGCCAAGATGAGCTGAAAAGTTTCAAACATTTTCATTTGAATTTGAAAACTTATAAGTGGAGCTCTGAGGCAATCAAAGAAAATGAATCGCTTAAGAGAATGAGCTCACCAAGGCTTTGACATCCTTTACGAACTACAACTGTACGCAAATATCCACGAGAAATAAGCCAGTCGGCAATCTGTGTGAGGAAAATTGACAACACCCACATGGTAATGTAGGGCAACGCCGAGAGCCAGCTATTCTGTTAGAATGCAAGCAAATTCACATGCTCAAGTTTTTGAAGAAATTGAAGGAAATTTGAGCATTTGGATAATCTACTTACCTCTCGAATGTCAAAGTGCAGCATGTCTCTGAGGTAAGACGGTAGTTCATGTAAGAGAGTGTACAGACCCCAAGCATGACCAATGTGACCGATTAAGATGGCGTAGAAGGGCATCGAAGTGAAGATAGATTTCCATGGAGTGGGAATTTGGACCTTGGAGGATTGATTGCCAATACTTCTTTCAATAAAGTTGAGCTCCTCTGTAGAGATTCTGGGGTGCTGATCTGGGCTATCGAATACAAAAAAGCACCAGAGCAAAAACCAAATGATGGTGAGCACTCCAGTTACATAAAAAACGGAAGGCCAGCCACCTAACACGTTCCCATGGATTAAATAGCCGCTCACGATCATCACGGCAGCTGTGCCAAACTGAGCTCCTGCAAAAATAATTAATGCAAATTGTGTCATCATTATTCATTCAATATTTCACCACCAACTACACTGATTCAGAAGTTGAACTGCAAGATAATTTGGAGCTCGAGTTATTTTTACCCGCATAGACTATACTGGCCAGCTTTGACTTCTCGTCTGGAGGCGCCCACGCAGCTAGCAGTCCGTGCATAGCTGGGAAAGCAAACCCCTGGAGAAAATGAAAGGAGTTTACATGATGTGATCAGAGTGATGGAAAATGATTCTCTAATGAGGTTTTATTCATAGAATCAACGTCTTTCCTTATAAGACTAACCTCCCCAAGCCCACATATCACTCGCATCCCGCACAGAGCATAGATATGTAGCCTAGCAGCGAGTGGCGTGAGGACTGTAGCCAGACCTGCAAAGAATAGCCCAAGGCCTAAAGGCCACTTGCCTCCATACTTGTGAGATAAAATCCCTCCAGGCATTTGCGTCAACACGTAGCCCCAGAAAAAGCTACCTAATATGATACCCTTCTCCTTAGCACTCCAGTTAAACTCTCCTTGACCCGAGAATTCGACACTGTCATCGTCCTCCAAAATCGTGGAAACGTTGGCCTCCAACTCCTCTATGGAATGCGGTTGTTTCAGATGATCACAAGTAAGTCCATCCGCAGCGGTACTGTTACTGAAAGACTCCAGATTATTTGTAGGGGGCTCCAGTGCAGTTTTATTCATCATGGAAACAATTGCGATAGATATGTTGAATCTCATGGCGTAAGACATTGCGAACGCCCAGCACCCTAAAATTGCCATGGTGTGACGAGCTCCCCAACCTGAACAAACAATAACTTTTAAGTCAATACATTTTTCTCCCATTTCCAGTTGCCCCAAAAGGTAAACCCTTACCTCTCGGTCGCTTCAGGGTCACTCTGCCGTCTTCCATTTCCATTTTTACTTTTAAAATTACAATCCACGGTCGAAATGACTGAGTTTATCCGTAAACCGTAAACTGCTTAGTGCTTGGTATCACAGCAACAAGTGAAACGACAACCGACAAAACTAGGCAGGGAAATGCTACCTGTTGAAGAAGAAACCCCAAAAAAATAAATCTTGTACTTATTACGACAGAAAAACTTTGAATGAAAGTAACTCATACTCTTTTTTTTCTTTTTATGGAATCATGGATGGACTGCGGACTTGGCCCAGGATATTTATTAATTTTGGGCTTTGCTAAGTTTAACGAGTTCACATCACACTACCATGCAACGTAAAAAAACACTACAGGATTATTTTTTTTTGGATGAATGCAACTCCAGTTCACGAAAGAAAATAAAAAAGTATAGTCCGTAGTTCTAAATTACTAAATTGCCTTCATTTATTTAATTTTTGTAAACATTGAACAAAGACTACAGTCTTCCTTTACACGAGGCAAAGCAAATGACGTAATCATTAGAGTATTGAGTGAATGCGAGTTGATCTTGATACCGTGAAACCATGAAGGAAAAAGTAAAGAGAAACTACTTTTTACATCACAGCTGCGTAAACGACTAGAATCAAGATTAATTGGATTGGAAAATTGGAATTCTAAAGATATACACGAATTTAACAACAAAAACGACCACTTAAAAACTAAAAGTACCTCTCTTTTCTATGAACTGTACCAAGACTCTCTCCCAATCCCAATTACTAATTACAATTACTTAAACCCGAAGCAAATCAAAGCGGCTTAAGAATAGCCGACCATGATTTTTTACTTCATTATTTTTCGGTCTTCTTCAACGAGGCAAAGAGTTCAATCCAAAAAGCAGAGATTTTGAGCGGAATTAAAAGAGGCAAAGTAAACGCAGCTGACCGCCGAACGCCCAGCGAAGCTTTGCTATGCTGCTGTTGTTATGTAGTGCAAGCAATTATACTTCGTTCGACTCTAGATTTGATTTAATAATTACGTATGGATTGAGTGATAAATGAAGTGAAAAATTTATTACGACCCGTCAAATTCGATTTTAGTATGATCGGATCGTGTAGGGTTTTTAAGAAGAAATACATATGCGAATATTTGGGCGACTCAATATGGATGAAATGAAATGAACTTGAGATGAACCGTTCGTTTCAGTGTTCCTTTTGCTTTTCGCAGCTTTAATGTGACCATAAAACTCGGGGAAGGGGTCGAATGACGATGAAAGAAAACTGACGTTATTCAAATTTACAGTATAACAAACGAATAAGTTAGTTTTTGGATGCGAAGTAAACTGCATAATTCGTGGGTAAGCAGAAGCACAAGGGGGAAGGGTCTTGTCTTGTCATCAATGTGTCATCACGATCCAGTAAATGATACTAATGTTGAATAAAGCTAATTTAAATGTTCATGTGATCTCGAGTCGTCCATAGCTTAAGTTAGTTTTTGGATGCGAAGCAAACTGCATAATTCGTGGGTAAGCACAAGGAGGAAGGGTCTTGTCATCAATGTGTCATCACGATCCAGTAAATGATACTAATTCATCTTGATTCTCCGGCGAAATGAAAACAACTCAAATTATGCCAGCGGCAGATGTTATATGGAATGATTATGACTAAGTGAAGACGTTTTTAGGATCTATCTATGAGAGACAAAGGTCATTTTCCTTACTGAGTTTCCTTTATCTTGACAAATAAGCATCTTAGTACATAATGATAATGATCAAATCTGAATCGAGCGAGACAAGTATCCAATTTCTCTAATATATCATTTTTTGTCACTGATAAGTTTTTTTTACATTTCGTTTCAAGAGACCTTCTTTCATTCTAGCTAATTTATGTTGAACTCACTAAAGTTAAATATACATATGATGAGCTAGCGTGTCAAGATATGTTTTCTCAAATTTCTCATTTCTTAATCTCCAGCAGAGCAAAAGTCAATCATTGCAGGTCTAAAAAATATGTCTCTGACCACTTTACTACATTCCATAATTTTCCCTCTCCTTAATCTTAGCCTTGTTGCGATTAGATTTAACAAAATTTGGAACGTGCCACTACATAATTAAGCTCTAATGTTCTATGTAAGATAAGAAAAAAAAGATTCAGAAGATTCTATGGTTTGGTTTGGTTGGGTTAGGTTTGTTCTGTATTGTGCAGGTCGGAAGAATTGCTTTCAGTCCTTAAAAAGCATTACAGCGCAAAAAATGACCTATGCAAGAAAGATTACATTATGCCAAC
>JAANSQ010002141.1:0-12737 GCA_036850885.1 Lepidocyrtinus dapeste | reverse complement strand
TAATGTAGAAGACTGATGAGAAGTCAGCGATCGGATCGGGATATGTAACTCTGAAAGTTCGTGAGCTGAAAACTTTATTAGGTGGAGAAATACGTAGGTACATTTAGCAACGGAAAGAGAAGTAAAGTTCCTCACAATTACACTTTCAAAGGTAGAAGGATGAAGGGGTGTAGTGTTTTTGGACGGGAAGGTTACACTCCCACTCTGATTATCCTAAGGAAAAAAGGTCAACGTGATGGCTTCACCATGTATTTACATGGTGGAGCATAGGCAGGGAATAAGTTTAATCACAGGGGAAGTAATAATAACAGTTGTTTCTCATCTTAATGGTCATGTTTCCAACCTCTTTGTCCACCCATTTAGAGCTTTTCCCGTGAACACGTGTAATTTGCAGAAATTAGGAACAGAAGCCGCTCTCCATTTGTAGGATGGAAAATGTAATTCAAAATAATAAGACTACTCTTCCGCCGTTTTGCAACCTTAGAATAAATTATGTTAAAATTACATCGTGAATATACACATCCCCAATTATTTTAATGGTAGCGGTATAGATTTAATTGAGGAGGAGCATGTTATCTGAATGATACTTTGTACGATAGATAAAATTTGTTTTAGGGAAAGGAAACGTTGGATTCGCAATGTGAATAATAATTCTGCGTTTTTTCGTATAAATTACAAAATTGAAATTTGTAATAAGTTATTAAATCGTGTTGTAATTATATTCTTTTCATGGTTTAAAGCAACAGATGAAAGAATTCGCAGACATGACATATTGCATCTTTCAAGGCTAGCAGTTAATAAAAACCACGAAAGTGAAAGAGTCCGTTGGATAAAAAGCGCATCATGTGGTCTTGTAATTTGATTAACTTTTTAATTTAAATGGGGAACATAGGGAATCGCTGTAGTTTTTCTATACTCATTCCCAAAAATGAAACCCTTTTTGTTTGAAGGGTTGAACAATTTTATTAAACTAAATAGGCGCTTCATTTACGTACGCTACGTGTACGGAATGGAACAACTCCTCCTTTTGTACTGGGAGCGGCGCACGTTCACAATCTTTCCCTGGTGGATAGACTACTCGTTTCTATGGCACTGCACTGCGTATACCCTTCCAAAAGAAATTATATCTCTGTTCCTCTTCCTATCTTATTTTTGCTTTCTTGTCTCTCCATTTTCAATTTTTTTTATGGGTAGGGAGTGTGCTCCCGGATCAAGTATCAAGTTGCTCAATGTTTGTCAAACAAACTTAAGAGGAGGAACTTGTAGTTTCGAAGCAATAGAATAAACATGCTGAAGCATCAAAGGGATTTAAGTGTCGAGCCGTCGAGCGACCTTTTCTTTCTCTGGAGAATGTAAAATGAAGTGTGCACATGAAAAAGTTGGGCTTCACCTCCGTATTTGTATGCGACAAGAAAGAAGAAACTTTTTTTATGTCCTTACATTACTCACACGCTACCCATGTTACCCTTAAACCTACCTACTCATCCCATCGCTTCATTATACTACAGTTAGAACACTAAATTGAAATATGAACTTTAACACTTATAACTATTGTACCTTTTCAATTTTCAAAGAATAACTGTACTCACATCAATGTTTTCTAGTCTGGTAAAGAAGGGATGCGTATATGTACTCATTTCTCAAGCAAATTAACAATTGATTTATTTCTCCGTAAATAGTCAATTATATTGTTTTCAATCTAGACGCATACATCTCGAAGGATACTAATATTTTATGCCGTATAAAAAGAAGAGAGTGTATGCATGGCTACATTAGGTTTGGCCAATTACGATTATACTTACGTTGTGCTGTCTTCCTTTCGAAAAAAATCTCTGTGATGAGTTATGGCCTAGACAATAATATGATATTATTTTATTGCTTTGCATAATAATCTGATTAGGACTTGGAGAGAACTAACGTAGGGGAAATAAGAAGCTAATGAACCTTCCACTTTACCTGTACATAATATATCTCTCTCCTCCCTCCTACTTCATTCTGCCTTTGCCTGGAGCATTACGCAACAATAAAATTGAGAGAAATATACTTTTGAAATGATAGTCGGCGGTGTGGTGCTAGCGATAGCGAGCAGCTGCAGTAAAAAAAACGATGACTACAAGTTCTGATAGAGAGATACTATATAACTTTAGAAGTATAAAATGTGAGTGTGATGTGCGATTACAATTTTTTTATTGTGATTAGGCCCCTCTACCTGCCGTACTTTCGAGAGATATAAAAGTTCTGAGAGAGGCTGGTAGAACCTAGGCAAGATCGTAGTAATAGGCAGTTGTACTTTGTACTGTCTCAAGTTTCCATTTAATTTGAAGTAAAATGGCAATAATACTATTGCGTAATGTTAAATGATCATTTAAACTATTTATAATAGAATTAATGAAAAAATATTAGACTAGAGAATTGAATAAGATCATGTCGTTTATGGATGATGAATAGAAGATGGTTTTTATTGAACATTTATAAATATTATACGCCATGATGAGATGAGTAAATCATGTCGTAGAAATAGTAGCTCCCGATTAATTACAGAAATTGTAATAGACTATTTATTTGTGGTGCAAGATAATGATTTGCTTTACAGGCGTTTTGTCTTGATCTCATATGAATACATCATTCATGATTTTCTCTTCCATCAGACTACTCAAGATGAAGGGAGTTGTTGTTTACGAGAGAAATAAACATTAAGATTAAGCATGATAACTTGCTGAATTCATCAAAGATTATCGTAAGACGTTCGTAACTACCGTTTTTCTTAACTAGTTAGATTGGGATCGCTAAAAGAAACGATTCGCATAATTCTCAACTCCATTAAACAAACATCAACTCTAAAGGGAGGGAGTGTAAAGAGGAAGATTGTTTATCGTTTTTCACATAGTTTAGAAAAATTAACAAGTTTAAAAAATTTATCTCGTTTAGTAGACACTCATGCGCATATAAATATATCAATTACTCTTGTTCAGAGAGTGTACAAACTCCAATTGGAATTGGTGTTCATGACATGTTTTGTTTGGTTAGGTCAAGAAGGCTGCGTATGGCAAGTACAATACCATTTATTTAACTTTCGCAATTTCAACAGCGAGACTCTTTCCAAAGTAGAAAATAGCGTTATGGTGAGGATCTTAAATCAGACATTTTTATAGGTTATTATGTAATATATCTAATATGAATATGGCATGTATTGCAAAACGTGTAGTGTCTTCGTCACAAACTCGCTGACTTTCTAGTTTGTAATCTCCCCAAAATATAATCTGTCTTTGCACATTTTCTGTGCGGCACATGTGTAACACTCGTCCAAGATTAAAGTTATGTCCAAGGTCAGCTTTTCAAACTTTCCTGACGTTGGTGAATAGGTGAATTCACGATCTGGTGAACAACGTTAAGCTAAAAGAATTTTATGATCGTTGGACAAGAAGACCATCTTTACACGAGTCGAATTTATTTTTTTTAAATACTGCTTACTAAAATGGGTTTATGAGTAGAGGAAGTAATAACCAGGGATAATTGTCCATTTGGATCGATAAGCTGAGTGTTTTATGCAGAGAATAGAAATGCTGGAGCCATCAAGCAGCTTACAATTTCGAAGATGGAAATAAATGGTATTTAATTTTTAAGAGTCTTTATAAATAATATATATTGAATACTCGAGTAAAGATATTTTTTTAAAGTATGTGCATAAATAATTCTTTTATGTTCTCTTTGATTAAAATGAAGAATGATAAATCTTTTAAAAAAATTATGTTTGGCGACCTTGGCTAAGGAAGGGATTAGTCTGGAATGTTATAATAATCTGTTAATAGGAGCACGGGCATAGTACATGATATGACAAAGGTTGGTACATTGCGTCATAAGATGAATTTATATTAATTTAATGTCACGCTACTTTGGTTTGGATTTTTAGAATGAGCTGAAGGAATTTAATGGAAAAAATTCAAAAGTCGAAACTTTTCTCCTCTAGATTGCAAGTTTGGTCATTATTGCTTCATGAAGTTAACACTAAATGTATTGTTTCTTTTAGACGGTACGGCACAAAATGTTCTGGATGTGCTCAAGGGATATCACCGCAGGACATGGTCCGCAAAGCCCGTGATAAAGTATTTCACCTCACGTGTTTCACTTGCACCATTTGCAATAGACAGTTGTCGACAGGAGAAGAGCTCTATGTACTTGACGACAGCAAGTTTATCTGCAAAGACGACTACATCCAGGCTAAACAAGGTAAGAAAAAGACAATTAATTTCGCACTATTCGAGCTAAACTTCAGTCCCATCAAGTTTACATAGAAGCATTTAACATTCCACACGTAAAATTGCATATTTTCATCTCATCCTCATCAAACTCTGGAAACAGAAAGTCTTAACTGAAGGATCAAAAGCGTTTATTAGAGTTACACCTGGATAAAAGGTGAACTCTTCATTGATGTGGTGTAGTTTCGCTCCCCTTTTTCTATGAAAAGTTTAAGCCGGCTGGATTATCTAGTCAGTGACACTCGGCATTATGGTCTGTGTGGTTTAGTTTCGCTTTTGACGTGACATGCGATCACACACCATCATAAGCTGAAAGAAAGAAGCATGAAAAAATCACGTTACCTCATAATACCTCATGGAGATGTTGGAGAAGATGACGTTCATCATTTGATTTTGGTGCATGCATGTCTCTCACATTGAGTCTGGGTGTGATATGCCTGGGTGTCAAAGGTATTATTAATGCCAACCTTGAAATAAATATGTAGGAGCAAGGGTCGCCCGATTTAATAAAAAACAGCGAGTTTATAACCATGCAACTTTCAAATTCCAGTTTCACTTGGCTCACCGTCTTGTCCGGTTTAGACAGTGATCTGCGATGTGTATGTGACCATGAAGAGATTTTTGAAGTTGTGTCATCTTGTTTTGTTTTTGTTAGGGGAGGTATTGAACATGCGTATGTTAGATGACAAGGTTGTTTCGACTCTACTTTAGATATCATTCGTTAGATAATTGCGTCTTGTTAACCGGTTCCATGTTGACTTTTTTATAGCTTTACACGCTCACACGTATCATGTTACCCTTTGCTCGTGTCCTACACTTTGTATTCATTTCCATGACCGTCACCTCTCTACGAAGAGAAGCCTTTGGTCCCACAATTCCAACTTGACTGCGAGTTTTAAGGAAAAGAGGCTTTTTCAAACCCACTCATATTTTTTTTGTAAAAAATGAATGGATACGACATGTACGTGCGTGTGTCCCAGGAAATGTGAATAGAATATTTTTAGAATGGGCTTGACATCCACCAAAGGATCATTTTCGAATTTATTTTTTATTGTTTATGAATTGAATATGAATCCTATTTTAAATTTTAGAAGGAGGAAAAAGTTGATTTTATTATATAGCTTTACATTGAATCATGGGTTGGTTCAAGCAGCCAAAAATATTAAATAGAGAGAATGACACGAGGATGATACGTTTATACAGAAGTTTTATAAAGAAGATGCCGAAATATTCCATGAAATAAAAGTGTGGAAGAAAATATAATATTTTACACGCATAAAAATGGCATCTTCGACATTGCACGACAGGATAAATACGAGGATGGGTCGTGAGCTTATATTTCCCCTTTGTAACGTTTTTTAAAGAAACTAAAGGGAAAAGGTCACAATCACCTCATTCAAATCCTCCCATGCAAAATACTTTATTTGAATGGAAATGCTGATAAGAGACTGCACAATTGCATGGAAATAGGAAAAGTAGTTGGATACGTATAGCTGTCTGAATTCATATCCGGTTTTGAAGCGAAAGTAAAACGTGCGTACTGTTTCGTATTGCTTTGCGTTGGATGCGTGGAACAAGGAAAAAGTCAATGGAGTTATGATGTAGATGATACGATGATAATAGGATATTTATTATTATTGGCTTATTTTTGGTCGCTTATTCAACGGCATTGAGCAGGGAGTGTGTTTGAATGTGGACTTTTAGATATCACTGGAATACTATCTGTAGTTTTTCCCCATCCATTCATTCAATCATTCAAAAGTATCTGGCAAATCTCATCAGAAATACATCAGATGGGAGAAGAGATACCAGAGGAAAATCGGATTAAATGCAAACGAGCGATGAAATATGAAAGCAGACACAAGAGAGGAAAAGATACAGACATTCTCATTTGATCCTGAATGAGAGTCCGTAGTTATACTCGGTTTTTGGGATTTTTAAGTATTTAAGCTTAGAGCAATGAATGAAGTGACTTTTGAAGAGGAAAAAAGCTTCCCCTGTATGAGATAGAATGACGCTTTGTTTTCTTCATTGTCACGGCTTACTCCAAACCTTGAATGTGTTTTGACTGGAAGTATAGCTCAGATTTTAAATGAATGAGAAATGTTTAAATCATTAAATATAACTGCATGTCGCGCTTTTTTATAACAGACTCGCTATTTTCAAATGACGAAGAAGACGATGACGAGGATCTGCTTGACGCTGGATTAGGTCATCATCACCATCACCATTCAAACATCAGTCCAGGCAGTACCTCCCTCCCAGGCATGGTAACACCAACGAAAGGTCTACCTCCAATCGGTGATACAGATGTGCGGACACCCATAACCTCATCTGGTGATAATAGCAACCCAGAGAAAGACAATGGAAATGAGTCTGAGGTATAAACTCCAAAACCTTTTCTCATAAACATTCGATTCGCTCTCGGTTTTCAATAAATGTTTATTTTTCTATTCAACATTTTAAGTGTGTTCTTAACATAAGCAGAATAGCAATTCATGGTTTCCTTGAAACAAAGAAAATCCCGTTGAAAGGACAAACTCACAATTTTTACATTTTACTTTAGAAAAAGGGTTTATCGAACCTGTTCTCGTTAAAGCAATTTCACCGTAAAGTGTCCCCTTTCAACATAAATTCCAACTTTTATCGTGCTTCTTTTCGGCTTTAGCAACAATATCCGTTTGTATTTTCCCCGGTTTCGATAACTAGATGAACTTTGCTAAGATATAGAACAGAAAATACTTTACCTTGCTACACTTTACCGTTTTTTTAGTTCTTTTGACCATGAATCCTTATTACTGTGAAACTGAGCATTATGTTTACTCCACAAAAAGTTTTCCCCGAGTTTTGTGCTAAACTATACTTTCCCAAGTTTTTCAAGGAAATTTAGAGAATCTACAAGTTTTTATTTCCTAGAAGTTTCGAGTGTTTGTTTGGGAGCAATAATTGTAAAGATTTTACACGTTTTGTTGGAATGAAGGAAGAGGGTGAGAAATAATGGTGATAGGAGAGAAGTAGTAAAAGTTGAAGTGAGATACTTGTACTGCGCGCTTGAATTAAGAGACGCGTGTGGTGTGTCGCTCCCTTAACATATAGAGGCTTATAGGGATAGGCGAAACAAAACGATTTTGTTCTTGGGAATATGGATACTCCATTTGAGAAGAAATAGAGAAGCTATTTATTTCCGTAGGGATTTTATTGGAAATGTAGGAAATGCAAGGATGTATGATTTTTTTTCCTCCCTCTGAATCTCTGAGAGAAGCGAGATAAAGGTTAAAGCAAGGTGTTTGTCTTGAACGCAGGGTTCGATGGACGCAGATGGTGAATCGAGAGATCCAGGCGCGGAGAACAAGTCCCCAGAGGATTCGTCGGTGGGATCGAAAAGAAGAGGACCTCGTACCACCATCAAAGCGAAACAGCTGGAAATACTCAAAACGGCATTCTCACAAACCCCCAAGCCTACTAGACATATCCGAGAACAACTTGCCAAAGAGACCGGGCTCCCCATGAGGGTCATACAGGTATTGCTTCATTTACCTCAAATATTCTCTCTTTTTCTAGATAGAGTTGTGCCGCGCAGAGAGTGTATTTTGAGCTTCATAAAGATATCTTTGCTTCTGTGTCTCAGAGTGAGATCCCATGAAAACATGAAGTGGACAAGAGAAACTTTCCCTCAAAAAAATTAAAATTGGACTCCCTTTTGATTTACCGCGTTGTATGACAAACGAAGAATATATTTTTTTGCATAGACTCAACTCAATACTTTTTTCTCTCTGGAATTTCAATATTTGATGGAGGAGTTATGTTTTTTTAAACAAAGTTCATAAATTTATTAGCAGAGTGAAGTATACTAGCTCATTTGTTTACTTCGTGAGAATGTCGGCATAACTTTGAAAGAGCTG
The DNA here is from genome assembly GCA_036850885.1 of Lepidocyrtinus dapeste. NCBI lineage: Eukaryota > Metazoa > Arthropoda > Collembola > Entomobryomorpha > Entomobryidae > Lepidocyrtinus > Lepidocyrtinus dapeste. Next base: position 4,579 of record JAANSQ010002141.1, on the reverse strand, counting down.
GAATGATATACACCTTTTTCCTCTAAGCAAGACTCTCGTTTTTTTCTAGGTGTGGTTCCAGAACAAAAGAAGTAAAGAGCGTAGACTCAAGCAACTGACATCGATGGGACGTGGTCCATTCTTTGGCTCATCAAGGAAGATGCGTGGTTTCCCCATGAACATAAACTCTGGCATGGATGATGGTCCTAATCCTACGTTTCCCTACTTTCCCGATACAAAATTCTCAGATTTCCCTTATGGACCGGGTGGAGGACCTGGTCAAGGTTTTCATGACTTTTTCCCTGGTCAGCAACCTCATTTCCCACCCGCTGCAGGTAACACAACTTGAAAATCTGTTTTTTCTCTAGTTTAACGCTAAATAACGTACGCTAAGGGACATATGATAAGCTTCTTTAAGCTAATGACAAGTAATTTGCACGTATCATAGTTCCTGGGCCAATGGACCAGCCCGGTGGCATGGGGGAATTTCCTGGACCAGGCGGCCTCCCTCCAAATGACGGACAAGGACCACCAAATCCTGGACCCCCGGGTTTCATGGGTCAAGGAGAGATGATGAACCAACCTAGATCAAGCCCTGACTACATGCCTCCAGGAAATAAGGTAAAAATGGGAGTGTGCCCACCAGCCTGGCCTGAGTCATCTGATCTGTTTTAGTACTAGTACCATCATCATTATCACTACGCACAAACCAACTCCCACCCCTGTTCTTGGAGCCCCGCACCAAAAATGTGACGGTTACATTTTATATTCTGAAGAAGCTGAACTAAATTAATCATAAATATATCTAGCATCGCCACTACATTTGAACAAGAAACAGTGGTAATCTCTCGAAACCTGCAACTTGGTGACCATCTAATTTACCTTAAATTAATATAGTGTATTAGAATATAATTACATCCTGGTCTGGTAGACTGGAGTTTCTCTTTCTTGTAAGAATCAATCACGTTCTACAGTTCTACATGATAATTTATATAAGTTCCTTGCTATCAACTACTACTCGTATGTAACAGGTTAACCCTACACTATATAATTTTAATTTTTACCAAAAAGCAAAACTTTACTAATGCACCGGAATCAAAGTTTTGAAACATGAAAGAAAAGAAACCAATAGAAGATGAGAGAAGCTAACGAAAAAAACCATTTCACAAAGAGACTTAAAAACTCATTTCGCCAAGAAACATTGTATGCAATCGTGTGAATAGACATTAAAATACGTTCACGTCATTTAATCTAAGTAAAATAGTTGCTGTGTGTAATTTTAAATTAATTTATTAAGGTATGGTGCAAAATGAACATCACTGTCAACGTCTACTCTCCTCGAAACTATTTTCTTTCAAAGTACTTCGCCGACATGGAAGTTTTGGTTGTGAAAATCATAGTGCTTTAAAGTGTGACTTTTTGATATCGTATGAAATTGAAAGATTTCGTAGAAGCTTGTCATGTCAATATCCTCATCCACAAATATCTTTTTGTCTTGGCGAGCAAGTGTAAATTTATTTTGTTTCTCGCGACAATGACACAATCCAACAATGTACTAGCTTGGCGTTATTGTTCAAGAATCGAATCCATCTTCTTTTTTTAGTCATATGACAAGTCCATTGTATCATCAAAGGGACTTTCTCACTTGGAGGAAGAAGAGACACTAGAGCAATGCAAGTCTAAACTTCTTTCGAGAGGGAGATGACAACTTAGGCTGAGCTCCTCCTCTTTCATGCGTTCAATGAGTGGAGTGCATCGCTCCGTATCTAGCCTCAAGAAAGAAGATCTAAATTCTTATCATCGTCACTATCACCAACAAGTATAGTTGGGCGAGCAACACACGCCACAAAAGGAAATGGAGAGTGGAGTCAAGTCCATGTATTGGGGTTTTTATGTAGTAACAATGAAGCAGGTCCTTTTTTTCTTTAAAATGGGACACATTTTTAAAGGAAAAGTAAAATTTTTTTTAGTAAACTGAATTCCCCCTCGCACCAAGTCATGTCAGCGTTACATGTGCCTAAGAAAGGAAAAAAAACCTTATGTTCGTCACACTTTTTCACTTCAATTTAAAAACAGCTTGGTGGAATTTCAAATGTGGAAATTTTGATATTCATTGAATGCTAAATGCTCTTGCCAGTAACGTGAAATCAAAGATAATAAAATTAATAAGAATTGAGGAGAGTTTGGCATTTTCTAGGTTTGCAATAGTATTTGTATCTATCTACCTGTACAGCGTAATAAAGATGATATGATATTGATTTCGTTTCGTTCAATTTTTGCGAATGAGACGAGAAAAAGAATGTGAATAGGATATTTGGGGTAGGTCGTACCATACCACGAATATTCCTTTTAAGATTTAATATGAATATCACGACGACATATTATTGATCCCCTCCATCACATCTATAGCAACGTACTTAAATGGTATGCGTAAATCGAGATCGATCTATTGTTTTTCTGTGACTCACATAATTGTTTTAGGCGTACACGGTGACTGTACAGAGCTCTCGATTTAAGGTGTTTTTTTTCAAAGAGTGGAAGTGTATGAAGCCCTTCACTAGGGTAAAGCTTTAGTTTTAATTTGCATAAGGAATGTTTCTGTTAGTGAATGTGTGACTCTAGTATGGATAAGTTGTACTATTTAAAGGAATATTTCATGTAATTTAACGTAAGTTAACACTTTAAAGAATGTATCCTATTTAAATGTCTTGTACTGCAAGAGAAAAGCGAAAAGAGTATCGTAATTTTATTAAGAACAACAATACTGAAAAAAAATAAATAGAAAAATGATCACAACACTGAATTATTTTTTAGAATGTCTTTTCATTTTAGCTTTTTAAAGACGAAATTGTGTCAAATAATCACTCCTGTCACCTGTTACATCTCTCTGCTCTCTCATAAGTAAAATGCATTTGAGTACATAATTGCATGCTTTAAAAAATGTATAGATAAAAGTGGTGTGGGATGCTGTTTCATATTGCCCCAGGCAAAGGTCTAGCCTGACAATGCCATGCAATAGGAATTTCTTTTGTGGAGAGAAAGTATTCATGTCTCTTTACAGAATGTAGCTTTTGTCTGCGTATCTTTGAGCAATACGTTCCACTTCATTCGTTCCTTGACACTTGTAAAGAAAAGAAGAGAATGGTAAATTTCTGGAGAACTCGTATCATATCGTAACAGAGTGGATGTATGACACTTGTCATGTGGCATTGCTTCGTAGTATTTCCGAGATTATTCTATACTTCTAGGTTCAACCTAGGATACAACTGAATGGAATCATGATTGACATTTTTTCCTTCCTAACTGTTTCCCATGTAAAAAAAATACAACAGCGGCAGCACATCACATCTTATCATATAAATAAAAATAACAATGGCAATAATCACATTGGAAAATATGTTGTATGATTTCATCTGTCTATCATATTTACGCTTTTATGACATTTCCTTTTAAAAAAATCAACGTCATCCGTCCTTGGCTTGACACGCATGCCGCTTGCTGCTTTTTGTCATTTTGAAGAAACCTTTATGTCCAGGAATTCATGCTGAAAATATTTCTAGAGGTTTCAAGTATAAAGTATACATTTTTTGTGGGAATTAGACAGACATTTCACTGGTTGCTCCAATGGTCACTTTAGTCATCTCACTCTTTTCCAGCCAGCTTACAGAGAATAACGTATGGAGGAATTGCCGTTTCCAGTCTGTCTAGGTAAAACATTTTTATTCTTAGAAAATGACATGCAAAAGGCTTGTTAGAATAGATCATGCCTGAAGTGCACTTAAGACCCAAAGCTTACATTTCATGAGGGAAGAGATGACCCTAACCGATCCCAAAATACTGTGCAAACGTTTGGACAAACATATCTCTCAATCTTTTTTCCGGAGAGTGCAAAACACAGAACAATGAACTACAACATTTTGCACCAATACAGCCATTCATCTGTTGTTTCTNCATTCATCTGTTGTTTCTGTACCAGAATATCTTTATAAATCATTTTTTTACTAGCTAGCTCAAAAATGAACCCTTAATTAAGTTAATTACGCTTGTGAGAATAACACTCCCAGTCTAAACCATTCATCAATTGCCTTATACAGTTTATCTTGCAAACTCTTCGTGCAATTAAAAACACTTGAGGATATTCTAGATATTCTAGCGTGTGCTTTAGACTAACAATATCATCACCCCCAACCAGGTATTGACCATGTTGTACAAGATTTTTATTGCTTAGTTTAATTACAAAAATGAGAGTCATACTGTTTCTTTGGATTTTATCTCAGACTTGTTACCATTCTAAATTATAGCATAAACTTGGAGAATTTGCTTCTCTCGGGATCACTATCAGAACATGATATCATGATATTCTCTCTAGTTTATCCATAATATGCAGCACTACTTTTGATTTTTTACAGAATCATGGAGGGAATTACATGCGTACATTCCATAAAGAATTATCGTGTTATTTTTTACTTGAAAATTACATCAGTATATAATGGGAGCAGAGCAGTTGGCTGAGTAGCACCTAACAAAACCATCTTGTTGACAGACATCCTATCACATTTCCCTTGGTTTATCATGGAACTACGAGAGAAAAAAATTCATG
>JAANSQ010002140.1:0-12737 GCA_036850885.1 Lepidocyrtinus dapeste | reverse complement strand
TAATTTTTAATGATTATGTTTTACGAATAAACTAACCGTCTTCACCAATAAAGTCAACTTCTTCCTGTATCTTCTTGACCTGTTTGGAAGAAGTTTCTTTATATTCTTCTTGTTTCACGTTGCCCCGTTCCGTCTTTAAATTAGGCTTGGTCACTGCAGTCGGTCTGGAATTCGAGGATGATCTGGTGTTTGACTTTGTTTTTAGATTGGGTTGATCTACACTCTTGGGTCGGACAAACCCTGTTGTTTTTCCAGTAGTGGGAATAGCTTTCTTATTATCAGTTTTAGACATTGTCGAGGAGGAGCACGAGGGAGTTGTGGAAGTGGACGATTTCACAGACGCTGTTGATGATGACATCGAAGGGGACATGGAAGCAGAACGGTAAAATTCTGCAGACTTTGGCCTTGGTTTAGATAAACCCGAAGAGTTTTTGTTCTCACCGGTACTGGAATTTCGAAGGCGGACAGAAGATCCTAAAGATGAATTTGTAGGCGTCTTTGGGGCTGAAAGTCGGTCGATGAGCTGCTTCTGCCTTTGTTGAGTTGTTTTGTCTTCCAGTATTTCTTCAAGGTGAGGCTGATTGTCTGAGATTGTTTTTTGTTTTCGAAGTTTCGCTTGTTCTAAAGATCTCCCAGAAGGGCTTTTTTTCTCCCTCAATGAGGATTTTCTTGCCAAAGGCTTGGTCATAGTGGGAAATCCTCTCATAATTGGACTAGCAGCAGGGACTGATGGGGTTGGATTTGTAACCTCTGGAAGCACCTTTTCCAGTATAACCATAGCATCAAGGTCCTCTTGCTTTCGTTCTTCAACTTCATTTGACTGGTAAGGAAGCATAGCAGTCAAAGAAATCAAGTCATTTATATCATCCTCCTCCAGCTCTGCGATCTGCAGCGCTTCACCAGAAGCGCTAGGAGCAAAGCCATACGGTACCAGCTCTTCCTGTCTGGAAGATATGGAGTCTCCTCCAGTGTATTCTGCGAGTTTATCACTTAGGAAACTCAACATATTGTCAGTTGGATAAAGGGTCTGCTTCATGAATCCAAGGGAATTCCCAGCTTTTAGAATCACTGTAAAATCAAAGTATGGGTAATTTGTCTCTCCAAAACATTTAAAAATTATTTAGTGTTTACACTTACATGCGTCCAGTGATTTGAGCGCCTTCACCCATCCCTTGTACAAAAATGAATTTGACATGAGCACACACTGACACCGAGGACTATCTTGCAGTTTCTTCAAAGGATGGACTAAATGCTCCATATACGCTCGAAACATTTCTTGGGTGAGCCATAAACTCACATGCTCTTCCATAAAGGCTGCGAGGAGGTTCTCCAAACCCCACATCCTATTTTGGACTACTACTAACAATTGGCTAACTCTTCCTTCACAATCTCTACAGTTATCAATACGCTCATGCTCCTCTTGCCTGACTGCCCCTCGCAGTACCATGTTCTCACTGATACGGTCATATTCCACCTGTTTCAAAATCTGTGGTCTATACGTCACCAGTATTTCAGAAACTCGTTCGAAATACTCCTGAACCAGGTGTGGACACATGAAAGAACTCATTTTCATTAATTCTTAAATCCTGACGAAAAATATTTATAACACTAGGTTAATTACACAAACAATTCTATACCGATTAAGTAACGACTGGTTTTCTTTCCACTGATTGAATACTTAAAATCAAACGCATCAAACTTTATATCCATCAACTGCTGTTGCTGATGGATGACTGGACTGATCACTCCTGTCTACGCATCATATTAAACCTGAAAATGACTTTCATCCTGTTCATCCTGAATACCTATCTATACTTAATTACACTCTTAACTTAATCATTATCTGAGAGAGTGTAGCAGTTATGCATGGTCTAGTCTTTAGTAAGACTCTTTACATTTAGAGAGTGAAAGGTTTGCATAAAAGTGCAACATCTTCACACAAACGTTCCAGTTCCAGATTAGTTCCACATCTATGCAGCCTGAGTAGCAGCTAATTCACACGAAGAGAGCACACGAGCGAGCAAAATGATTTTATGATATTTGTGACATGGATCAAAAGTGAGATGTTTACAAAATTATATAAAATGTTTAGTAAATATGAATAAGTTTTGAGGTAGATTCAATGTAGGATAGGATCTTAGGTCATCATACAAACTAATTTAGTTTAACATCCGTTCTTAAAAAACAAAATTTTCAATAGCAGGAAGAACGAACTTTATGTCATTGTTATTATTATTTAATCAGAAAATCTGCATAAACCTCTACTAAAATGCATCGTTCGCTTGTTTTGCACATGAGTAGAGAGAGATAAGCTTTGGCCTGACAGAGAGAACAAAGGTTTTCATTTATTGCTCTGTCTCGTTCCGTTCCACCTCAGCTTTAAGTGTAATGAAAAATAAGGCAATAAAACTTTAAATTACGCCCACATTTTAAAAAAACTACAAAGTCTGCTTACGTTTCATTCAAGAGCTTTGCTCTGATTTTGATTGACTGTGAGTGATTGAAGTGATGGCAAGAAAGAATGTAAACTTCAATTTATACATCAAACACTAATTGACACTGAATTGAATGTAGTTGGCAGACATTATTATGTAGCTTTTAATGATTATCCATATCGATCGATAAGTAGTAGCTGGTAGGTTTAGTTGCGCTATACGCTAAATATCAATGCAATTAGAGGTTCGCAATTCGTTTACGACATAAACAAATACGAGCTAAACGTTGTGGACTTTGACTGGGGTGATATGATTTGATTTTTAAAGTCATGTCATTATGTATCAGCGTTATCAGGAAAGTCCAAACATGCTCAGCCCTTACTCTCGCGCGGTGCCGTCTAATCTGCTCAGGTATGTTTTATCTCAAAACCATTAATTAGTAAATTCAACAAGTTCAACTGATAAGACCAATAAAACAAATGACACCGTATTCTCAGGGGTAGAGTTAACACCCAGCAATACAGAAAGTGCAAGTCCAGTCCAAACTCCAAGATATCTCCCATGACAATAACGACAATTGTGTGAGAGACCTTTTCATTTTCAAAAATGTTCCTCATCAATGCAAAGGATTTGAAGAATGAGAGACAAAAAATTTGTACGAAATACACGATTTATTTGAACAAACTAATTAATAACTTATTACGCCAAAATTTTCATACATTTTATGCTGTACCACAAGAAAAAGAAATTATGCAGGTATCGGAGACAAGCTAATAAATGGTAGGTGTCTTTAGGTTAACTCAAACCTACAGATCTTATAAATTATTAATGAAACATATCTACAATGATTACCAAATATAACTATACTAAATGAAGGAGACATGATAAAATCAAAAGCAAAGGATGGTAGAATTCGAGTTTGTAGACTTTGCCAGGTGGGATTTTTTAAAAACTAAAATACCAACACAAAGTCATTCAGTACGAAACAGAAATAAACTGTAGAGTGCCAATCAAAAATTTTAAGTTTACAATAGAAAATAAATTCCTTGTATGCCTGTAATAGATTAGTGAGAAAACCCATCTCATAAAATCAAGGGAATGTACATAACCATAAATTATATTACAATTATGTAGATAAGTAGCTACTTAATTTTAATTACTAACTATATTATACTATGTCGGTACATTACCCAATTCAATCTACTTCATCAATAATGTAATCAATAACCTTAATTAAATTTACTTTTATTTCAACTTTTAATTCTGTTGACAACTCTTCGTCTTAAAAACATCCAAAGTCCTTGGTTTCTTTTTTTTATGCATCCAACTCAATCGCTGTATGACCTTGAGCGATGTCGTCTATCTCGAGAAAAAGACCGCGACCTAGCACGCCCACTCCCGCCCCCTCCACGAGGACTGGGACTCCTAGATCGGGACATGGAACGTCCACCACGACCACTTCTTCTCGCAGGAGAACGAGAGCGGCTTCGGTGACCACCGCCACTTCGCCTAGGTGCAGAACGGCGATCACGAGACCTCCCTGTACTCATTTCTACACGGACTCTCATACCAGAGACCCTCCTAAAAAAATAGAATAATTTAAAACAGAAAGTTAACTCACTTGAATATAAAAAGTATAATCAAATAAACTTTACTTGTACTTACGTTCCATCCAAATTACGAACTGCATCCTCTGCATCTCTTGGATCCTGGAACTCAATGAAGGCAAAACCTGGAGGGTTCCTAGCAACCCAGACATTCTTCAAGGGTCCATAATGGCTAAAAATGGACTCTAGCTCACTCTTGGATGCATTATTCCCCAAATTGCCCACATAGACTTTGCACCGCAAATCCCATTCTTGATGACGAGACATTTTTCTTCCTTCTTTGGATCAACTAAACATAAATAATATAAATTAGCTACCAAAATATAGATTACGGAATCCAATAAACAAGCAAAAAATCCATCTAGCCCTTTTCTCAACTTTTTTCCCAGACCTCCGCAATTCTAAATTGTAATTGCCAATGATAAAAAGCATTTTACAGCTCATTGAAAAAATATCTCTTTCTTTTGTATGCAAGACAATTTCTTTGAAAAAGTGAATCAATGATCACACTGGAAAAAATATTTAGATTTTTAAAACATTACATTTTAACCATACCGTAACCGTAAAATAAACAATCAAATCTACTATAGACGAAAATAATTTTATTTTTATGTAAAATTAAATATTTTTTGCTCCAAACTTAAAATACTTGCGGACACTAACCATTGTGATGATATCGAAGAGACTGAGAGCGAGTGAGAGATGACGAAGGAAGTGAGAGAGCGAGCATTTTGATCTACAAACTAGGTATCCCTGAATATTTTTTATTCTCTGCGTTGTCACACTTTAACTTAATTTTGAAATTTTTGAAGTGAAGAGTAGTAGAATAGAAGTGATGGCTTGTCGACTGTCGACGATTCGAATTCAAGTGAGTCGGAGTCGAGTGCCTTTTCTTATCTAGTGACAACGGCAGAGAGATCGAGATGCAGAGCGAGCGCGAGGTGGGTGGGTGGAGATAGATGATTCTCTTTAAATATAGTTTGGATGACTGACTGGAGAGTAAGAAGTTAATTATTTTTTTCTATTGCGGTAGTAGTAGTAGTAGCAGCAGTAGTAGTAGTTTTAGCAGTACCCGATAAACGTACAGCAGCAAAAAATATTTTAAATTCTTAAACTTTTCAAAAGTCGGAGCATGAGGTCTGACGGGCGGAGGGTATCTTTGTAGTAAGTAGTCTTAAAAAATTAAAACTTGAAACAAAAGTTTGAAAAAAATTGTGGTTGGTTTGGTTGGATGGTTGTGAAGTATTATATATTTTTTGAAGGTGGTTGTGATGGTGGAGGAAGAAGATCTAGAAGGCGGAGGTGATTATTTCTATATTTTTTCGACTTGGAGGTAGTGATGGTGGTGGTGGTAGGAGAAGAAGTCAATTCATTCAATTTCAACTGAAGGCAACAAATTTGATTGGACTGTGAAGCGAGCGTAGGGAGTTCTTGCTGCCTAAGAACGTAGATTGATGCGAGCGTGAGAGGAGAGAAATTAAATATAGCTTCTCTACAAATTAAACAAAAATCAAGTATTTTGGCGTCAAAATTCTCAGATGAATCAACAGGGAGTAGGAGGAGACGTAGCAGTAGCAGTTTGAGAGATGAGAAGTGTCGTTGTTTTTGTTGCTCTCGGGGTTTCTTTTGGTGATAATGACTGGAGATAACTACGTACGTTAAAACGTAATGATGATGAGCAGGCTTAAAAAATAAGACAAAGGTTGGACACGAAGAAGTAAGTAGTTCGCTGGGGTTATGTCCCAAAGAAATTTTAACTTACCTGCGAATTACCTTCTCCGACAACTAAATCGCGAATAAATTTCTGCTAAAGAACTTGTACACTATCTAGAAAACTTTGCACGCCTGCAATTATAAAACAGCTAATTCAAAATTTACTACAACTTTTTTTTTGCTGTTCAACTCTATATTCCTTCCGCTTTATGGCTTAAATCAGTTTTATTAGGAATATTTGAAAATGGCCAGTGATTAAATAAACTGAAACTCCTCAAAATATAAATACGTCGCAGGAAGTTAGCCTTCTGGTGCTGGCTCAGAATTACACAGAAAATGAATGAATCGTGCCTGCTTTGCTGCTTTGCCCCTTTCCTTAATTTTGCAACACACAGCAAGGAATCGTCCATTAAAATACATGTAGGNCTGCTTTGCCCCTTTCCTTAATTTTGCAACACACAGCAAGGAATCGTCCATTAAAATACATGTAGGCTTGAAGGGGTTGATCATATCAGACGAGCCGCTAGTAATGAACGACTTACATGCATGTTATGTTAAGAGTTTCAGCAGAATTGATTTTTCTTACATTATGAACAGCTCCGTTCCTTGATTTTGGCCTCGACCACTTCTTACTTATAGCTAGTTTAACCTAGATGCCGGCGTAGTTGAATGTGGGTGGATTTCACTGGGGCATCGTGATAATTTATTTATGTTTTGGATTTAATAGTTTAGGGATTCCGTATGACTTTGCTGACAGATTGGAGTCATCGAATAATTCACTGAAGTTTAATTGGAGACAATGCTTTAGAAAGTGATTAGATTAAATGAAGTAGCAATTAGATTTGATAATCACGATGAGTTTATCTGATATATTCGCGTCGAAGGATTTCGACCCTGAGAAATGTAAATTCAAAACAGTTTAATAAGGTTTTCAAAACATTAAAAGTTAACTTTGTTTTTTAATTATTAAATTTCTGATATGTACTAGATGTGAACGAGGTGGGTTCCCAGTGCGTTGGAGGAGTGGAACTGATTAACCATAAGGCAAAGCTACAGAACTTATCGGACGAAACACATTTCGCACTCAAGAGAAATGTCTTTCAGCATTATGAGCAGTTTATCGAGACTGCCAAAGACATTTCATGTTAGTGATAAGTCCAAAACGATTTTTGTTTAAGTCCTCGAATTAATGTTTTATGCGATAAATCTATTTTTTGTGTTATTAGATTTGGCTGGGGAAATGTACCAAATATCCCAGATGCTTCGTGATCAAAAAAGTTTAATTCAGAATATACTGGATACATCGATAATAGCGAAACGACCTACTCCACAGGTGCCTATTACACCTACTGAACCAGAGGCTAGGGCAAAGTCTACAGCAGATGATAATCGTAAGAAGCTATTGACACTTTTGGAGAAAGTGGAAGGAGCCGCTGTAAGTTTATCAAATTCTTTAGTCAAGGAAACCAAGCCATGTCTTTAAATTTAATTAGAATTTATTTTTCTAAATACTTAGGAAGTTATCGAACATGACCATAGGGTTCTTATCCATGAAGGAGACTTACTTGAAATTGACCCAGACAGCTATTCCGCAGTGCAGAGAAAAAGAGGCTATCTTTTCAATGATGGTATTATGCTCGCGCAATGGGTTCCCAATAGGTAAATCCGTAACCATGGATACTCATGCACCTGCGCTGCTTTCTTAAAAACTTGATGTTACCTTTTTTAGGCGGGGTCCACAGCGCTATAAATTCGAAGCATTTTATGAACTCGGTGCTATCGGTCTCGTGGTAAATATTCGGGACCCCGAATGTCCAAAATGCGTCTTCAAGCTACTTATATTTCCTAGTGTACATCTGCTTCAGTGTCCCAATCAACAAGAAAAGGTGAATAATTTGGACTCATATACGTGTAAAAATTTGAAGTTTTTAATTAAAATCTTGTTGGTGAAATTTTTGTAGGATTTGTGGGTAAATAACGTGGAAGGACAACAGAAAATCCTCCGAAACCCAACTAAATCCATCAATAAAACCTCTTCCGTAGAAAGTCCTACAACCGAAGCACATCCTGGCTTTCCTTCAATTGATTCAGATCGTGCAAAAAGTCCAGAAGATTCCTCAATGGTTTCGTTCCAACCACCACTGCCCGAATGGGTTCTAGACATCCCTGAAGACCTTGATGTTTGGATCGCGCAGAGGAATTTTGTCGAAGCCGTTAATCAATATGAAAATTTTAACGACTTTATGGACTCGCAGCCCTTAAGTTTAGGTCTAAGAGATATCAAGTGAGGATCGAAAAGAAAATATAATTCATGTAATAATTAACTTAGATTAGTTAGCAAATAGTTTTGATTTTAACTTTAATTATTTAAGGTCTAAGGTCGAAGTCAGGATCAAAGCATTGATTGACATCCTTGTTAGTGACTTGGAAATTATGACTCCTGCAAAAATCTTGCAGGGAGGACCCCGCTCCATTAGAAAATCTGTAGATCTGCTTGTAAAACTTGGTCGAGAGAATCAGGCATCGCAATTATTCCTATCTTACCGATCCGCATATATTAAGCAACGGTATTTACAGTTAAATATTAAGAAATAACTGCAATTATGGTGTATTTTGAAACATTTTTAAAAAAAAATTTATGTTGAAATTCCCCTTAGCCTAAAGCAACTTAAGACCGAAGGCAGAAGCCAAATTTATTTAGACCACATGGCCGTCATATTCTTTTCAAACATTCAAGAAACTATGAAGGAATATAATCGTTCGTTCTCGCGGAAAATTTGTGGCGTTGCGAGCCTCGTTGTTTGGGTCAATTCGGAAGTGGTTAGTTTTGTGAATTCGTACTGCCGCTTGTTATTCGGTCCTCAGGCACATCTCTCCACTGTGTCACAATCCGTGGCAAACCTCAGAGCGGAAAGTCACCAAGTGAGTCACGCATGATTTTTGACATGATTTACTCGCTGTTGGTAATTAAAATTTTAACAGACGTGATTTGAAATTGTAGTTGACCGATAGCGGAATGGACATCTCCTGTACAGTGGACTCCATCCTACTACCTCATATAGAACGCACCGTAATAGACGCGAAGGACAAGCTCATAGAAGCTGTTAAGCACCGCTACAGATCCACGGATGAAATAACCGCTCCTATGAAATTTGGAGACTCTGTCTCTCTTTCCAAAATGATGGAAGAAATGTCCCTCCTTGGAATCGACAATATGGCTGAGTACGTCACCAACGAAACCTACTTATGCATTGGAAGCAGTTCCGTCGCGTTTGCCAAGACTTGGTTACATTTTTGTGAAGACGTTATGCAGCTCATAGCTCCCGAATGGCAGATTCTAATCGAGACAGCAATTTGCGAAGTACTCCTTACAGAATTAAAGCAGTTAGAACGTACCAAAAAGAAACTTTCCGGGAGGGAATCCAAGTATCAGGAGATAGTCGACAGAGGTGCTGGGTTCCTCTTAGGTCCGGTGTGCAAAGCCGCCGCCCTGGTTTACAAAAGAGCCATGGGAGAGGACCTCTCCGAACTGGAAGGTATTTTAGATGAGTTCACTCATCTACGGCCTGGTGGAGGGGGCCGGAGCAACAGTCCAAGTAAAAAGGCTCCCGTACCACTTCCCAGAACGTTATCTGGTGGAAGTGGCAGTAATAGTCCGGTAGGCACTGGTACCATTCGCACCAAATACACTACCAGCGCCCCAGAATACGTATAATTTAAATTATTTCATTATAATTTATCATCATTTAGCACCTGCGTATTTTTTTTCGTAACCAAAAATAAAAATTTTGCGATGAAATATTTCCCTTTAAATTAGTATTTATGTCCACGTGTCCCCATAATTTAAAACTGGCAGTCATGATTAATTGCTTACCTTGCATATATTGAAAAATGACTCATTTAATTTTTCCACGCGAACAATCGTAAAACCAGTAAAACGTAAAACTCCTCCGCGTACGATTACTAAAATGAAAGTGCAACTTGCTATACATTTCATATTCATGCTAATATGAATCCTAAACTAGCCTCAACGAAAACAACCGTGTCATGTAACACCACACAATACTAGCGTGGAGGAAGCCCATATAAGTTAACTACAGTTGTAAAATATTTTTTATGATTTTGCTTGCATTCACAATTTAATTTTTCAATATCAGCGTTACTATATAGTTAAGTTGACTTTGGTTTTGGCGGAGACCAAGTCCAAGACTATGAGTGACGTTTAGCACCTTCTTCCGAAAAGTGCTAAAAAGAAACATGAAACCAAAAAATGAGAGATGAGCTGAATAACCGAGTTCGAGTGAGTAAAATGAGATGATGGGATGATACCGAAGGACAGTACAGCTCGTAAAAGTGTTTTTCGAGTTAAGTTGAGCGTGTAGAGTAATGCATGAAAATGAGCTTAATTTACGACTGTACCTAAATATCTTCAGTAAACAGTGATTACACAGAAGGGGAGTATACCTGTACCATGTTTTGAGACTGAGACATTAGCGTAATTTCACATTCAAATTTTATAACCTGAGCAATCATATTATGCTCTTTGCTAATGCATTTAATATTTTAAAATGGATATGATTTCGCGTATTTTCTTGGTCACTTTTCCCTGAAGTGGATATTATGCTTTGTGATGTGATTGTGACGTTAGACAATATGCGAATTTACAAATTACTGCAGATATGGCCTCTGTGAGGAGGAAGATGATGATGGGTTTAGGCATATATTCATAATTATAATTAGCAAGGTTTCCAAGTTTTTTTTGGTATTGAAGCTGTACTAAAGCTTAGACTTTTAAGAGATGAGGTAACTAACTTAAGTAGTTGGGTAGCAGAGGGACGTTCAAATAATAAGTAGCGAGGTTTCCTTGATCTTTCATTACTTAATTATTGACTGGGGTTACTTAAACTTGCTTTGACTCCGTCAAATTCAAGGGATAAGAGATAGGTCTCAAAAATAACGTTCTGTCTGACCACCCCCTGTAAATAAGACACGTTAAGTTGCTCTTCTCTTGAGATTTTGGTAAATATGTCGCCGTTATGTGAAATGATATGTGTCCGCGCCCAATGCAATTCATCTCTAAGCTTGGTTGCTTGGCTCATTGTTGAACCAACATTACTCAACTAGCCCGAAATTATTTTTGAATGAGTGACTTTCGCTTTTCTGTGTGGTAATGGTAAATAGTCGCTACTCAAGACTTTATGGAGCTTCTTCTGCGCTTTAAACTCCTACTGATATTGATTTCCATTAATGGAAAAATACAGTTGAGTAACGCTGAGCTGGCTTAGTTTGCGAAAATATTTTCGTTGGATACTGCAAAACCTGCGAGCTTCAGCCTATGTGTGACTGAGAATAGACCAAGAGACAAAGACAAGAAAAAAATAAATTTAATACCTTTCTAATTACAGCTTTTGGTTCTTGGAACTAGACCATCGCATATATTTAGCTAGGAGAGGATTTTGTAAAAAAAAAGTTCAAGAACTTGGATTGTTTCATAACGCATTTGACCAAGACCAACGCCCTACATGATCTCTGAGTTCATTCTCGTGTTTTCGTGTTTCTTGAATATTTCTCACTTTCCCCCAACAGTAAAATCGAGATGTATTCCTTAAAGATTATCTTTCTGGTGGCAACCTTAGCTCAGATAACTATCGGAGCTAATATTTCTTCAACAGCGTCCCCTCCAGTATCGTCTACAGTTCAATCGGTAGTAAAAGACGTTTCTTCAAATAATGCTACCGCTCCAGTGAAGGTTTCCACCACAACAAAGTCCCCTGCTCATGTGCATGGTGCGGAGGATGATAACTGTTCCGATGAAGTAGCAGCAGAGCCCGAACCTGAGACGTCTGGGGATCGACAAGGGAAGCAACTAACCTTGGGCGATGAGAAGGACAAGTACAGTCACGAAAACGGGACTGCTGAACCAGAACCGGAACAAAGTGCAAATGGTATGAACACTGAAAAAATGAAAGCCTAATTAATTGCATTATAAATTATGCTATAATCTTCTTACGAAATATATTGGCAGTATTGGCATTGGTAGTGTAGTAATCTAAGACTTATGGAGAGAATTCCCTAATACCATTTGTTTATGTCATGTCATGTTTGTTAGAAAAACTAACGGGGAATAATACTACAAAGGCACCGGCTCATGGATCCGCTACTTCCTTGAGAAAAGAAGCAACCTGGACAGTATTCATTTCTTCCGTCCTTGGAATCTTTTTCGCAGTTTACTTTGTGTAAAATCAACACTATAAATTATAAATTACGACTCACTATTTTCCCTCCAATTTGGATAATTTATGACGAAGGTAAACCTTCCAAGGTAATAAATATTTTCCTGTTAGCCTAAACAAAACCTTCAAGTTTTTGTTATGTTTGTGGATTCGACAAAAATTTGAAAAATATCCTTCACAAAGTAAAACTACCGATATCGATTACGTACTGGTTAACTATTTTCCAAAATTTATTAAGTAAGCAATCATTTTTGTATAGTTCCTATGTAATTTAATGTGCGGTAAGTCTAGTGTTGTGTAAGATTTTCAAGGTCTTTTTCCAGTGATTAATGAAAGTTTCCGTTTACGAATGTACGAAAAAGATCGTTTCATAGTTTTGTCTTGTCAGTCTCTTTTGACCGAGAAGTTATGCCTATTTCTATTTTTCAGGCGGACATACATATATTAAACTAAAAATTGTTTACATTATTGAATGTTATATTTAACTGACATTTTAGAATTAATAAATTTTATGAGTCTCCGTTATCTCCAGCCCAATATCTTTCAAGTAAGTCTGTTCTGATATTATCTATCTGTGAGATAGAAATTTGAGAATTCATTCTTATCATGATCCGCGTGCACTCAAAAATAGAAAAAAGCATAGGGTTGAGTAAAATTCTTGGAAGGGATGGGGTTACTTCAGGACAAGAAAATTACCAGAATTAGGACGTTTTCCATTTTCATGTGGAACATTGGCCTATTGGATTCTC
>JAANSQ010002139.1:0-12737 GCA_036850885.1 Lepidocyrtinus dapeste | reverse complement strand
CCCCTACTCCAGATTCAGCATTAGATTTTCTCCGAATCTTGAAGATAACGAGGTAAATATGAAACGTTTCAAGAAACGATACTTTTTTTGGTGCTTCGGTGAAAGACTTAATTTATGTGTTTTGCTTCCCAAATACTTAGGCTTTGTGCTCGTCAAAAGAAGCCACTTCAAAATTCTTCGAATTCAATTTCCACTTTTACCGAGTTTGTGATGAGTAAAGGAGCCTAGCGCGAGCCATCCATGTGTCAACGTCTTGTCTGCAAAGAAACGTTAAAAATCGTATTGTATTAACAACGACATATTACTGTAGATAAAATATATTTTTGCTTTGTCCATTTTATGTTAATGACAAACTTGTAAATTACTTGTATTCCTAGATGTACTCAAACGTAAATATTATAGCTATTAAATTTGTAATTCTAAAAATTCCAGTAAGAACTAGAAAATATTTACTATATGTAAGCTTTAAATGAATTGCATAAAGGATCAAAATGTAGCATATCTGTAATTATAGCACTTTTAGTAATTATAGTAAGTAAATGCATAGAATACAATTTAGGTTACATGTTTGAACTACGTGGTTACTACTTCGTCATCTCTGAAGGAGTCCAAAGTCTGAGAAGTACTTTGACAAAGGTTTCAACAATGTCTTGTAACTGTTTACTAAACATGATAAAAATTAAATGCAGCATTTATCTTATTTGTACATAATGTCAAAACTATTTTAAACATTTTTTTTGAGTTGGGTAAATTCCAACATAGCCATAAAAGTTTAGTATCTCAAATCTACTTAGACTTTATATTAAATCGAAAGTATTTGAATATATTAAGATACATACTATAATTAAACAATTCTTGACTAAGTATGTAAGCTATTTGTCATAATGTGATTTGATTTGCGTTGCATCTCCATAACTACAAAAATTACTATACAATGTTGAACTCTCCTATTAAGTGTATTTTTAAGCTGTTAGTTGTGCTTGAGAGCACTTTCAGTTAAGATATTACTCGGAACTAAGTTTTGAAGCAATATTTAAGGCATGATTAGGATTTTAGAGGGAATGAAAATATAGTTAATTCACTCAATTAACCTTTATTTCGCTAAACTCTCCAGAATTTTTTTAGCTGGGGAAACTAGAACGAAGAAACGTTTCTAAACTGTTACTCGAAATTATCAGTGTATAAACATCCAGAACTATATGGTAATTACTTTCATTAATTATACTTTTCAAATGAAAATATTATCACAATTTAGAGTAAGTCTTTTCCTGATTTTGTGAAGATTTTTCGAGAAATGGTATTTTATGATGCGTGCTGTCACATCCACTCACATTCAACCATGTTATCTAACATCTTATTAAAATACTCCAAATCCGAACGTATCTTTTCCCAAATGTGTAGGAGGATGAATACAAATATGATTAGCATACAAGCAGTTCTGTTGGTAGTTTTAGTATAAGTCCTATATTCAAAAATTCGACATCTGCTTTATATGATAACGGACAACTCAATACTTTCTTAATTTAAGTTTTAGCGTATAGATTTTTCGTGCAACATCCGATAGAGTTTATTTTTAGTGCAAAGCAATGTAAAAATAAATGTATATTTTATATAAACATTGTTTTTGATTTTTTTACAATTAGTACACATTGTACTGCCTGTATAAATGAATGTTTTAATTTTTTTTCACCGTTTCTAAGAATGTGTACAAAAATATCTAGACAAATTGTATCACGATAGTTTACAGTCGTACTTTAAAACATTTATATTTTCTTTAATTTCTAATTAAGCGCAGTGTTTGGACAAACTATATAATTTTTTTTCGTAATCTTTCCCGGATGATCATGACACACCCCTAATATAATTAGATATTAATTAGTCTTCGGATAATATTATGTAGTACCGCCAACTACCCTCTAGCATCTTATTTTATATAAAATGCCAATGCTGCATAATAAGAATAGGATAAGAATAAAGGTGCATGTTTTTATTGCACTTTGATGCAATACATGTTCTCTGTTTAAATTATAGTAAATGAATTTTAACGACAAGACTAGGAATAGCGTCTTGTTTGCGTTTTTGCAATGTAAAATTGTAAAAAAGATATCCCCGTGAGAAGAGGTTTATTAGTATAAATCCAGTCGCTAAAAAATATCTAGATTTCATATGTATTGGAAGGGATAGTTGAACGCGTGGTATTCACAGGAGCGATGTTGTGAAATAAAGTGAAGAAAAATAAACAAATTACGTAATGTATTTTACTCATTCATTTAGTTTAAAAACCTGAAGCATGTACTGACCTAACTCATACGCTGATTTTTCGTTTTTCGCTGAGGTTCAAGCTGCTATCGATGTAATATCGAGCACTATCCTTTTATGCATATTTACCATAGAATATTTTTTCAGCGGATGGCCAATTTTTGAAAAATTGAGGTTTCAAATCGGACAGACCTTTTGAGGAAGTGTAAGCTGACCTAGAAATGTACATGCCAAAAATAAATTTTCTCTATGTAACCAACATGCTTACAAGAACTTTGCATAAAGTGAATTCACTCTTAGCTGTTTGGATGTAGGTAAAATATTTATGTAGGTATGTATACTTTGAAAGAAAATTATTGTACCATCTTAAGAAACTTTCTTTACTCCTCATCAATCATTCATTATTCATACAGATCAATCAAGTTCATAAAATTAGTTACAGAGTGTCCAGCCTACTCAGAGTTTCTTTCGGTTTTTGTCTTTTTCAACATTCTATATTATATTTAAATGTGCTGAGTGAGCAATCCGCTCACACGTCATGTAAAAAAGCATAACGATACATTTCCTTTGATAACTGAGAAGTTCAACTTATTCTTTACGTTATACTCCAGACAGAAAGATAGACCTCCCGAATCGTGAACGACTCAAGCCGAGCAGCGTCCGGTTTGCAAAGAAGCATGGAAAAGACCATGCCGTTTAGAAAAAGGAGTCTAGCGTTGAGAAATAATATAACGGGTACATTACTAATTCCCGTCCGTACTTTGGTGTAAACATGGGATCATATCGTATGATACTGGATCGGAGCACAAACTTCATGAGGAGGAGAAGAACAAGGTGGAAATGGAGTATAGCTAGATAAGGGAGACGATGCCTTTCGTACTTCCATATCCCCTACATATTTTTGCCAGTGTTGCTTTTGCATGCCCATTTGAGCTTAGTGAAATATAGCTGGCAACGTCAATTGTCCCAACAGAACGAAAAAGACTGGGGAAGGAAAAGCACAACCTCGTGCCCGTGTCACATTTTACGGGGAACAGTAATACGTGGCGTTTTTTGAGCTGTAAGTTTATGGAAACCGATCTATATTTCTTAACTCATTTCACTACTCTTAAAAAAAGAATCTCATGTTCACATTGAAACAGGAAGTGTAAGAGAAGAGAGTCCCAGCCTTTCTCTATCATTCCTAGAACTTTTCACTCATTCCGTCTCGGACGGAGCTAGACTACAAGTTTTCTAGGTGAATCCATTTACAATGAGTCAAAATGCTTAATCTTTACATGAACATTTAAGACAAAAGGGGAAAAGATTGAAACGAACTTCATGTAACGTGCAAGGAAAAACAAATTGCATTTCTACTCACAAGTCTAGCATTGGCATTGCGAATAATCCGTAGACAAGGTCACGGAGAAAAAAGACATTACTATAGAAAAGTATAGGAAGAAAGTAACGCTAAAAGTATTCTAAACCGTAGGTTTGTTTCTGTTTCGATGTCAACATCAACATTTCTCATCCTTAAATATATACTGGTGGATAAGTGCGTGCTCGAACTTCAATTCTAGGGAAATAAGTATAGGGATTAAACACAAATCAAACTGAGACTGTCACGATTACCTAAAAGTGTAAACAATTATCCTTAATTCCGCAGCACGATACAAGCAGCCTTGAGTGTCTTTGGAAGTGTTTCCGAAACCGTGTTATTGAACGAGATCCTTCCCATCGGATATGGTAAGACAAATTCTTTTTCAATTCAAGATTAAAATTACGGCTTGACAAACAAGCATGGCAAAACATGTTTTGCACATTTTCTGAGCATATCCATATCCTGATTAAATTAGAGTAAGAAACCACAATACTCGACATAAAACCCTAAGTACTTTTTTATTCTGTTACACTCATTCTAATTATAATAATTGAATTGCTTTTCTTTCTGCCAAATGTTCTTCTATAATTGCATTGTTACGAATGTAAGACATGCTTTGTGTGTTTCACTTGCCAAGTTTCAAGTTTGCTTATTGGAAAACTCAAACCGGCAAGGAAAAGTCGATTTAGATACTCGGCGTTGGTTAAATCTTGATGTTTGCATGTTGAATTCACTTACACTTTTTAAAAGCTACAAAATTCATCTTATCTATTATACATGCAAAGGGTTCCTTAAGCAATAATACGCGTTTGCAGTTTCCATATCATAACCATTTAATTATAAATTGTGATTAGGAAGTATTTGTAATAAATGTTTGAAGAAAATTCTCATGCGAATAGTAGTTCAAAGCCATAAAAATCCATTTCCGATCTTCCGTAAATGACAAACTCAGTCAAAATATGCTACCTCACTACTTTTCCATCGATGGTCTTTGAAGACTTACAATCTCTTAGAAATTCATGACTATCTCTTGCCATTAATATTTAATGACATCATAAAGATTTTCCTCATTCTAAAGATGGTTTTTCTAGGCGGAAGTAATAAAAATAAGCTACTAATTAGTACTTACTCTGCCACAGATTACTGAAATAACATGGCAAGTTAGTAGCTTCCTTGAAAAATTGCCGATGCAATATTTAGAAACCATTTGTCTTGCCAAGATGTCTTTTTCCTTATCATTAAGTAACATAACGTAATTATAAAAATCTGAGATTTAACTTCGAGGCTCATTCAAACGCTTCCAAATTAAACACGCTCCAGTTCCATACAGAGTTTTTTTCATCTCTAAGGCCTGTCATGATATGGTGAAAACGAATCTTGACATCATTAGTCTATTGAACAAGGTCATGATCAAAGTGCTCATCTGATTAGTTCCTTTGATGTGTTGATTATAAGGACGAGTCTTAAATGTAAACGGGAGAAAGAACGAAAGCCAAATAAGAAAATTTGGTGTGAAATGAGAAATGAAAATGTTTGGGTATATTTGGACTAATATTCGGCAACCCTCAGAACTTATTAAAAAGAGTCTTTTCAATCGTTACATTGCTTCTCTTCCTACACATTTTTCATATCTCTTTCAAGGAGGAAATAAGCGTGGATATATCTCCTAAATTCAAGCCTTTTCTTATGACTAAAGATCTTATCGATTTTGTTAGGAAAATAAGTCTTCCTATTAATTCCTGACCATTTCTCTTTCTCATTGGTTTTATTTTGTGGAATACGAAAGTTCTGAAAAGGCAAAGAAAATGGAATTCAGTGAACATAAATTTGTCATAATTTTCTGTATTTTTCCTCCATGCTCAACATATCCAAGTTAGAAATCTCAGCGTATTTACATGAGTATGCTTGCTTACTGCATTTCTCGCGACGAACATGAGCTCTTTACTAGTTTGACTCATGCAGCTCCAGTTTCAAATGGACGCGCCCTGAGTCAACCTGTCATTTAATTATTGGCTGCAAAATGAATCAGACTTATTGTGTAATAAGAACAATACAAGCCACACTCCATGACAAATAGTTCTAGAAAGAGTACAATATGAATGTACAGAATGCCAGTTTAAAACCGTCTCAATGTACGAAACGTATAGTATACAATGTTGAACGATATATTGCATAAATGATTTTGTCATGCCACTTGTTTATAAAAATCATTCAGGGCTTAAATATGTCCTAGAAATTGAGTACGTAGCTAAGCATGCAAAGGTAAGTATTGATTTTGATTTGTCCGTCTGTACGTCCGTACGCAGCATAAATCTCGCACGCACAAACCCATTGTTTTCGAATTCGATACATGTACTCTTGGGGTTGGTGAGATGACCTGAATGAATTTTTACATTGATCAATGCTTGAGGTCAGGGGTCAAAGGTGAATAAGTTTTTAAAATGACAATATATAATTTGTTGACTTGTTGAGCTCTCAAGCAACTAATAATGAAAATACAACTTATATTGACCTACTAAGATCAACCCCTTCGTCTGTTGGAGCCCCTCACCCCAGTTTCTTTTTGATTTTACAATGAAGTTGTTGTCAGGGAAACAAAGCAGTCTATTATTTTTAATTCTTTTTATCAATCCTTTAACTTAACCCTTTGATTCAGTTTAAAAAAGGAATGTATTCCTTTCAAACGCTATCTCAGCTACGTATTTGTAACTGTATTAACCGCTTTATTTTTATTTTAGCGACAAAATGTAAACAAACATACACGCCCCATTTCCATGAAAAATGCCGACGAATCAAAACGTTGGATTGCGTCTCCTGACTCTAATTCTGACATCGTTCAATACGTAGTGAACATTGTATCTTTTTCCTAGTCAATGAAACTATGCTTATCTAATGTTACATTTTTTTTATTTTTTCTTCATTTTTGCTTACGTTGCATTTTAAACGCACATAACAAATTTTCTCCGTTTCATAAGCGAACGGAGTTTTAGGTGGATGAGCGGTGAGCTCATTCCTTCAATAAGCTAATATAAGAAGCTAGCAATAGCAAACATCAAATGCAATACTAACGTCTTCGTAAATAAGTTTCTTCAAAATAAACGTTAGATGTCAAATACGCTTTGGTCTTACAGAGTCTTAAACGTAGGTCAACACTTCCAAGAAACAAATACATTTTTAATACGCTAAAGATTATCTCGACACTTTCATTATTCGCCTAGGCGCCGAACACACATTAAAAGTCTCAAATTACCAAACTTGAACTCTCCGACAATAAACTGATTGTCATTATTTCATTCCAGACATCTGCGCAGTTCATCAAACCTTTTAGGGGTTGGAATTTAGCTAATCTCTGTACCTAAAAGAAACTCGGTTGGAACAAAGAAAGCCTTATACGCTTACGTAATCTTTTCTGCTTTCATTTCCAGGTTGAAAAGCACTGACGTTCTGACTTGAGTTTCTGGAAAATGCTTAAACTTCAAATGATATGTTGGTATTTACGTGATGTTTGAAGTCCGTTTCATACATGGTAGACTTCACAGAGCTTTTTAATTTCTTACTATTCCCAGAATCGCTGCATGTTTAGGCTCAACGATTAGAAATGAAATAGAGAAACGTTAAATATTTCAGTATTTATAAGAATTGTGTTTATCATGCACATTTGGCCTACCCACTCCATCCTCGTTTGATGTTTTTTTACCGATAGTATCTGTTTCAGACTTGGCTTATCCAAGCACTTGAATTGTTTTTCAACATTTAGGGTCCGCAAACGCTACCATGTCCATTTTATTCCCGTCACTCATAAATAATTCAGGACGGCTCGGAATTCACAATCAATTAGCAAAATAGAAAAGTGAAGTGTTTCCCACATGCAAAATACTAGTATTCGGAGGTTATCGCAACATTACTCTTGCAATTGAAAATCATGTACAAAGAAGGGAAGTAACAAGTAGCTGAAATAAGCAACTTGAAACTTAAACTTGACCATGGATATTCCTACAGACTGCCAATGAAGTGTTAATCGTCTCAATTGGGAGTAACATATGTGCATTTTTTATCAATGGCTTATCAATTTTTTTCCGAAATAATTTCACTTCATTTTTAATACTTAACCTGTACTAGGTTGAGAAACGGAGGGATATTACAAAAAAATGTTTAAAAGTGAGAGAAAAGATGACGTTGTGCAATGAGTAATTTTCGCGTACGATCCAATGCGCGCGATAATTTTTTACATGCCAAAGTCATGCCACACTTTCCTCCCGTCGCATTCATTAACATCGTGTAGGATTTGCTATAAGAGTTTATCAGAGTAAAGTGGAGTATTGGATTTAGTCGAGTTACTCATTTTTTTCAAACCAACATTAACTTTCAGGGTTTGAGCGAGTAGACATTCCATGTAGTCATGCATACGTACAAGCACACTCGTCATTGGTCCCAGTATGAATGCAAGCGATGCGAACGATAGATGCATATATTGACTATGAACATTTTTGTTATAGGCCCACTGAAAGAATGAAGTTATACTATATTTTTAACATAATACTCATTGTGATTGTCTATTTCTCCTTTTTTCCCTAGAGGATGAGATCGACTCGACAAAAGTTGAAACTGTTAAGAGGCATCAGTCGTGCCAATGCCAACGGAGGAAACGGTCTAACCACTAGGAAATCCAACAACGGGAGTAATTATCACACGAACGGAACTCAGCTAACTTCAAGCACTGGAATCAACGGAGTCGGTCAAGATTTAAATAATCAGCCAAAGCAAACTCCTCATTCTAGCACTTTGTTGCAGAACAATAATCAATTGCATAACACCAGCCAGAGTACCAGTGTTGCTGGTGGTCGGCCAAAATCATTTCACCACAAGTCACACGTCCACGCAGCTGCAAGAGCAGGCGCTCTTCAAACACATTCTGCATCAAAATCTTCATCATTCGCAAAGAAATATTCTTCAACTTCTGGATCTTCAGCGGCGACTTCTAAAGGCTTAAAAAAGGGCACAGTTAAGGAGACCAGGGTAGATGCGCATACGGAAACTGATGAACCTGAACAGCTACCTGGAGAAAGAAACAACAATAATACCGTAGCATCTGCAGGAGGTAACGGAAACTTACACTTGCAGTGGACTCAGTTTCTTACTTCAAACATGGACTGTACTGGACTCAACTCTGACATTCGGGAGAAGGCCTTTGGCATCTGCCGTGACTATTTGCATGGAGCTTGGAAACAGATTGATTCCAAGGATTTGGTCATCAAAAGAGTCAGGTTGGTATTTCATCTTTCATTTCTTGTTCATTCTTTACTCCCATTGTTTCACTAACTTTCCATCAGCACAATCATATAATTTGCATAGTCTGGCAAAACTTTCCCTTCAAAGCTTTTCTTCCATTCTTGACAGTTACACAAATCAATTTTTCAAAAAAAAAACTTTTACACCCGACAAGTATGGTTTTTAACGATTCGTGCAAGGAATCAAATACTCCCTATCATCGTGATGTTTGCTTGACATGGCGTGTAACAAACATGTAGCTTCTGAATGTCATCCATGTCTGCAAAATCGTTAAGCTAGCATTTTTATTATTCACGCGATATGGCTTATCATTTCACCATCACTTGTCCTATTATTCTGTTCTGGGCTTTCCTTCGTTTTAAGGGAATTGGTCATATAAGGAAGCTTTTCATTACACATGGATAGTTATACATGATGCAGAAGCTCAACTGGAATATTGGTTTGGACTCTGTATAGTCTAAAGTACTACATTCTGCTTATATGCTGTCTTTTATTAGCCCAGAGCTCAGCAGACCTTACCACTGCCAACAGAAAATCATTAAACCGGCGATGTTGTTCCTGATAAGAAAACCATTTCATTTAGAGTCCACTACCCATCCAGTATATTTGTATAATACCTAAAGCACGTAAAAGAAATGTAATCCAATATTAATTCCTGAGATATGAGGTGTATTTACTCTAAAAATTCCTATCTCCAATTATCACATTGAATAGTTACAAATATGCGTAAACCATATCTTGGCGACGGCCAATGCCTTTCAAGGGATTTCTATTCTTGCGTATTAAATTCTCTAAAATAATTCTGGATTTAATCAACTAGCCATTCTTTTCATCTCACTGATGTTATCAGAATTTAGCTCATATGCGTTTATTCATTATAACAATGGAAAAATTTACTCTCAAACTAAAATAGTTTTCATATTTAAAGTTAGTTTCATCCCAGAAGCAAGGCAAATAGGTTCATAATTTCTACAGAACATTTTCAAACCTGTTGTTTCGTTTTATGATGAACAAGTTTGAGAGTTACACATTGGCAAATTATTGGCATAAGGTTTTACTTCATAAGGAGCTACAATTATCTATACTTCAGCTACCTTCATTAATGGTGATTTGGTAGCAAATTCTAGCTACAAAACTATGTTACATTCAAGGCTGCTTACGAAACCTATAGGTCTCATCTCATATGTCTGCATAGCATTGCATTCTAAAAAATGACAACAAAGAGATATTTTTTTGGCGAGTACGTTGCTCAGATGCTAATTGCTAATTACAATGTTCACTGATATTGATATTTGATCAGAGAGCAAACATATATTTCAGTAGAACGTAAAATAGCATACATATGAAATTAATAATTCCATGTGTAAATTTTATGTGTGGGTTTTTTCCATTCTTGTGAAAGATAGCCACATATCAAATTGATTTATATAGTATTCACCCAAACTTATCTGTTCCATCGTGATTCCAGAAATATGGAGCCGTAAATAAATCTTATCATTTCTTTCGGTAACGTATCAGCCATCAACTCATAAAATATGGGTTATGTTGAAGTTAAAAAATGGCTTACCCTCTTGAATATTTTGCACACAGTTTATGATCGAGCAAAGGAGAAGGAAACTTTATGAAACTGACATTCTATCAAAACTTCATCATTTGCGTATTTCTAAACGTCAAAAATGGCACGTATATTGTGACCAAGAATTACATTAATCAAAACTTTCTAAGTTGTTGCTTTCAGTTTGATTTAAAAGTTTTTGCTAGAGTTAGTGCTAAATTTTATTTTATGCACGTCCACGCTCCATTTACCTCCAGCTCGACCCACATTGACGACCCAAGCTAGTTAGTTTTATTTCCCTGGTAAAAAAAATAATGTTTTAGCAAACTATAAATACCGAAACTATACTTAAGGGAAATGTCCTCCCAACTGCATGCAATGGGAGACATTGCACTTTTACAGTTAGGTGTGATATCACCGAGTAAACATGAATGTTTCCCTGGACTAATGCTACCTACTTGAGGAAGCGTATTATTTATTTATTTTGAGTGTAGTACTTCATTAAACATTCCTGGCTGTTTGTTTGACCGAATTCCTAAATATTTTTTGATGCATGTGCTTTGTAGGTATTGGGTCAGGTTAGTTGACTCGGACATCCACCGTACTACCCAGGTCTAGTCACTTTCCCTGAATTTGTTCACTAGTTTATATTTTATGCTTATGAGCCAATTTAGTTTACTGTCAGAGTCAGAAGCCCAAAATAGATTGTACAATTGGAGCGTAGTTTACTGCTTTTGTATACTTTTGGCGAAATATTCGCACACATTAATTCATATGCATTTTATTTTACCATTAATCCTCTTTTTATCAGCTTAATGCATCTTAAAATTTAATGGAAGTAAGATTAAAACATGCAGTCTTCATAGAGATATTTTATTAATATAAACGTCAAACTTTAATGGCCTCCACGAACCGAATTATTTTTTATCATTATAACTGTCTCTTTGTTCTCCTGCTCAATTTACTAGCAAAAGTAATGAGTTTTGCGAGCTGTCTCGCCAAAATAAAAAAATCAGTCATAAATACACATTTCAACAGTTCTGCTTATCATCTTAAAGTGGTAGCCTTGTCTTGGGTCAAAGATAACACACTCTATTAAATTTTTATTTTCGTGTTTCGTTTTCTTGCATTTAACATATTGATAATTTATGCTTCGATTAGATTCATTGAATTTTTCTTAAAAAATATTCTTATTTCAAATCCATGAATTAAGTATATCTTCACTTGATGCATTAATAAAACTTTTCAATCGAACAGATTTCTCTTATTTGGTCACGTTTGTTATCAATGCAGCTTGTCACCTTGGAGACCTTTCGGATTGATTTTTTAGGAGTTTATTTGTAGTTCATTTATATTCTCTTTGGTATAGCTAAAACATCCTGTATTGTATTTAAAGCTTACGTTATCGATCTCGTTGTGATAAAACACAAAACGTCGTACTGAAACATTCAGGTTTGAATTTTCAGGGGAACCACAATATTGTTATTGAGACGAAACCAAGCATAAGTAAGTCTAGCAATAACATTTCCCGAGAAATAGTAGCATGAAGTTTTGCTTATTCTACATAGCTAAAAAAAAACCATTGTGGGCACAGAGTATGCAGCTACTCCATCATATTCATCCGTTGGCATCCTTCCACATTTCATACAACATTTTTGATTCAGAAAAGCGTCATTGCAAGTTTATAAAGGGATATTTAATTGAAGTTCAAAATAGTATTTTCATATTTCCTACTCCAGATTCAGGTGCAGATGTAGGCGCTAAAGTAAAAATTAGGTTTGGCAGACACACTTCACTTGCCATTTTGCCACTGATCTCTTTTCCTTCGCCATATGATCTCATTTATTTCGTATATATCAAATGCGTTTGTGATCAAGTATTTCAAGATGTTCTTCATATGTTATGCGCCTGCTAACCTATTAAAAATTTTGTTACAAACGAATGGGATTTGCTCTCCAAGTTTCGAATCAACCATTCAAGTTGTACATGGACAGAAGCTCATAATTTTATAACTGAAACAGGGCTTGTTCCTCTGTTCTCCTTATCCACAGCTCATTTCCGCACGCGCTGTAAATTAAAAATCATGGCAGTTGTAATATTGAATATCCAAGAATGGAGGAATTGCTTGTTAAATTTTACCGTTCAAATACCTTTCTACATTAGACAATAACAGTCGGGGAAGTAAAAGTCATGTCGCCGTCAAGGCTACCAGTTACAATGCCCCTTTTGTCTTTGAGGAAGGGAACGATAACCTTTGTCAAAACCGAAGCGTTT
>JAANSQ010002138.1:0-12738 GCA_036850885.1 Lepidocyrtinus dapeste | reverse complement strand
GAAATAGTCTTGCTCTAAGCTTCTTATTTATATATAGGCATAAATAACAAGTAGATGATGCGTATAAATAACAACTCGAATGGGTAATGTTGAAAGTATCATAAAAAATGTATGAAGTAATGGGGAAATCTGAGGCACGAGAGATGACACAAGTCACATACATAACATATTGTTCGGAGAAAGTTTTCTACAAAAATGTAATCTGTTGTAGAATTTTCCAGTTTTTTTCCACAGACAAATAAATATCTTGAGATAAGTTAAAATAGTATAAAGTAGCAAAATAAGTACTTGTAGCATACTAATTGGCCTTAGTCAACAAACAGGAAAAAAGGATGACTCTTTGGATCTTTAAAAACGTTTCATGTAAATAGTTCCTAATGTAAAAACTTTTTCTAAGAAGACGATCACGCTTTTGGATATACACATGATCACGTGTTTCTCTATCTCATTATTACATGTAGGATATTTCAAATCAAATGCGTCGTTTATACTTTTCTCCGAGAATTATGTCAAGTAGGAAAGTTGTTTGTGTAGAGTCACGTAATTTGTTATTTAATGTTGAGCCAGACTATTTTTTAACCAATTTATTTTTCTGCGTAATTCTAGTTGGAAAAATTTAGCTAGAATTCCATAAGTCGTGGGAGGATAATGTAATATTTATAGGATGACAAATAACCACGCATAAAGGGGGAAAATAGGAGAACAGCTTTTTGCTTGCACTTGTTGATTGTAAAACCACAAAAGAAAGTTATTTTCATGTTAGAGTCTCGTAGTCTGGTGCATAACATACCGTGTGAAAATTTCCCCCTAGTTTATTCTCATCCATCTGAAACTCTGAAAGGACACAGATAAAATCCTTCTTTTTTTGCATAAAATGATACAAGGGGGGAAGCTATAATGATGATGATGAGACTGCGGGCCTTTTTTGTCACCGCTTTTTATTGTGTTACTGTATCAATTGTATATTTATGTTTTATTGTAGCTGTATGACACCGCCGGGTTCTGACACAGGGGCCAGCATAAGCCGAAAGAAAAGGCGTGGGATAATCGAGAAGAGGAGACGGGACAGGATCAACAATAGCTTGACTGAGCTTAGACGGCTTGTTCCTACTGCATTTGAGAAGCAGGGATCGGCGAAGCTTGAAAAGGCTGAAATTCTTCAAATGACCGTGGATCATCTCAAAATGCTCCATGCCAAAGGTTCGTATGCGACTTGCTTGTTATTTACTTGTTCCCTCTAATTCACCAGCTAAAACATGCCATATGCTTTTTTCCTTCTTAGAGTGGCTTCATTTTCTGTGTGAAAATTTATCTGACAGATTTGATAAAAATTAATGTTTACTTTTTGAGTTTATTTTCATGGGATTAGGAGCTTGATCACGCATATCACATTAAATATAATGCGTTTTAAATTCAATAAATTTTATATTTAGTGTGGTATGCATTACTTTCCAATTTTATAGAATCTTGTTAATTTTTAACTGCATATTTATGTAGTTTACTCGTTTACTAGACAGCATCTGTGCGAAAATATTCTTGTTTTGAGTAGAAAATTTAGTTTTTATAATCACATACCGAATACAGTTTTCTTAAATTATTTTACGTGCCCCAAACTTATTACATTATTTTTTTTCGCAATTTTAAATCAGTAATTTAATATTGCGTGCTTTACGTTTTCATTCATGTGATTACTTGTTTTTGGTTACTGTATAATTGAGAAGAAACGGGCTAAAAAATGAGAGGTAGAAAATTTTAATAATAGTTAATCGATTATTATCATCAACCTCATCATTCACTTTTGGCTAGCCTTTAAAGTAACTTTATAGGGGCAAACTGGGTAATATTCTAATATTACTTCATATGGATTATCTACCAGAAAAACATCTTCTCTTCCTCGAACGTGATGAACAAGATATGTCAGATTGAGATTGAAAACGAAATATATATAAAAAAAGTAATAATAACAATATTTGTTGCAATCATTAAATCAAAGAAAATTACAGGTTTTCATTTAGAATACGGGCAAAAAGGCTGGAATAGGTTGTGCTGAAGGAGTAGCTTTACAAGTAGTTCCTGGGAAATATGGGAAAGGGACTCTATGAACAAAAGGGGAAAAAGGTGAAGTGAAGGTGGCAACAGGAGCATGCTATTTTACATTAACTACAGCAGTAGCGTAGCCTCAAGAAATGCAAGTCTCGTACAGATTCTTTTTAAAGTTAGAACGATAGTTTAGAATATGATAACTCTCACAGTTTTAATCTTCATCATCATTACCATGATCATGATCATCAGTGTGTTCATGAGTAATCTCCCAGCTAATATAAGCATCTAATCATTTCCATTCCAAATGGCGATACATCATTACCCTTTAAAGGAGTCTTTAACGGAGAAGGAGAATGAAATGCAGACAAAAAATACATTTTTCAGACCAGACATTACCATTTCACCTGTTTTGTTTTATTAATCCTCATATTAGAATTTCAATATAAGGCACCTCTGCCTAATAAAATTACCTTTTACTGCTTCACTTTCCCCTCCATAATAACTACCAACTAAATGCATTTATTACTTTGATCCAGTATAAAGTTTATTATTTAAATTCGTGAGTTGTCCCGTTTCGATTTTTTGTCTGGGTTCCTTTCTCAAGCTAGTTTTACCTCGTTGTAAAAAAAATTCTTTCTTTGGTATTCTTCTAACTCATCTTTGATATCAAAAACTATTTCGGAACCAAGCTCATTGCTCAATGGTTCGGTTTCTAGACTTAACACCAGCACTGATTCATCATCATCATACTTGTCAAGAAAGTCCTCCTTTAAGTGTAACCATGAAAGGAAGAGTATCCTTTGAAAAATATATTTTACATCTATTTCTACACTTGATCATAACCTTTGACCGTGGCCGACCAGAAAATTATTGTCTGGCGCCCACTGCCACAATCTTGAATAAGAAGTCCGCTCGGATAAAAAAGGGGGTTTTATCCTGCGTGCCCTATACCTTTACGGACAGAAACAAATTATAATTTTTGTATATAAAAGCGTTTATTATCAGTGCATGTATCTACTTGTCAGAAGCTCCCTTGGCTTTGGACGGCATAATGGGAGGCAAGGGGAAGAAAAAAAGAAGCCCAATTACTGATACAAAAGCGTTTTCAATGAGATTCATAATAAGCTTGTGTGTTTTTACTCGCATTTTTAATAAAATTCTTTTTTCTTTTATACCCACTTCTATTAAAACATTGACTCTTAAAAACTCTCACTGCTTATTAATAGTGAAGAAAAGAAAAATTTTGCCTCCTGCTTTGCTCCTCTATCTGACATGACTTTTTAAGGGTTTAGGCCAGAATAATCAACGTCGGTTCTACTTTTTCTTGCAGTAAATAACGATACCATTATCATAGAAAGTTGTTGTTTTTTTTTGTATTTTGATCTACCGCATCAATTATGAGAGCAGGGTGAGGTGAGACGCTATTGTTGTCGTCTTCGTCGTCGTCGCCCTCATCATTTGAGAAGTGTAATTATATCGGTTCAAATAAGACTTAAATTTTCTCTTGTTTCACTATGCCACATCTAGGAAATGAGACAAGGTGAACAAAACAGCATCATTATCATCATCATCCAAGGATAATTGCCTGACTTTTATTTATAGACCGTTTTAATGCATTACGTTCCTTATTTATTTTCATTCGTAATAATAAACGAAAACTTTAAATCCCTGAATGCTCCACTTCAAATCATCTTTCCTTGTTTTATACTTTTCCTCTTAATTTCCCTCTGCTTTTTTCTCCACATGGAAGAGAATAATTAAAGTGGGATAAAGCGTACGAAATGGAAAAACAAAGAAAAAACACTCACACTATAGATTTCCCTCATATCCTTCAAAATGATTTTTTTTCTTCATTTGCCGGCATTTTAAAATCTTTTGACGTTACCGTAAAAACTGGATGACTCTTAAAGATGCTTCTGCTGTGATGATGTATATGCTTCACCTATGGAGGTAGAAAGATGAACAAATCAAAGATTTCTTTTTCACAAATCTCACACTGTTTTTCCCATCGTTTTGAAGAGATTTTCCAAAAAAAATATGAGTTTGTAAAGATCATCCTATTTATTATGTACAGCGTGAAGCAAAAGTGTCTGTGTGTGAGCGAAAAAGAGTATAAAAAGTATATCTTGCTTCGCCCCAAAAAGCTCAATATGGATCATATTAAGTTGCATCGAAATGAACAAAAATATCATTATGTTTATACCTACCCGAAGGGCCCTTTATTCTGGGCCACAAAAACACAGCAGTTAGTTAGCCGACTGTGTGTTTACATTTTTGTGTGAAAACGATAAGAAAAGAGCCGTGTGGCTAGTTTTTTTCATAGTGTTTGCATAACGTTTTCCTCCTTTTCATTTTTGGACCTTCCGTGTGAGTGTAGCGAAATGATGATGAGAGCGGATTTTAACGCTGCTCTTTTTCATAATGAGAAAATTTTGTCTACATGGCTCATATTATAGGTATAATATCTCCGTATCACGCTTACACTCTGCTTTAGTTTACTAGGCTCACATGAGGAAAGACATTACTCATTTGTGCACCATGGTGTGACCATGCATCTTTCTCTTGTTCGAAGGAAAGAAGAGAAGTCCCTCGAAGTAGTAAATAAATATGAAAAGACTTTTAACAAGTGTGTTGCAGGCACTTGTGTACATAATATTAGCGTGTTAACCATATAACCAGTATATTTAGTATATTTTTTTCTCTCTCATCGTCATTCCTCATCATCAAGTTACATTACGACATACTCATACAACACAACTCTTTTTTGTGCTAAGCAGGCCACGTCGATCCCACACTTTTTCTCTCTCTCTCTCTCTCTGTTGCAATCATTCTTTTCTCCTTTGCAAAGAGTCAGCTTTTTTCTGAATAATATTATTTTTACTATTTAAAAAGGCACGCATAAAAGACAATAATGAAACAAGTGGAATTCGCTTGGTGGAGTTTAGTCTTCTCGCCATATTGTTATGAACATGCATAAGCCATAAAAGCTCAGGTTTATGCTTTTCCATTATTACTACCGATAAATAAATCACTTTCTTGTAAAAATGAACTGCTTTTTGTTTGTGCTTTATGAATGATACTAGGCAAAAATGGAGCTTTAGAAAACCCCAAATATTTTTCTAGCTTACCGCTGCGCAAACACAAACTTACTGGTGAGGTTGAAATAATCACTTTTGAGATTTAGAAAAGAAAAACTTGTGAAAAATTGATTTGTTGCATTTACGTTTCAATAGTTTATCTATCGTATTCAAACGAGAGGAAGATGGTGGAGAGGATATAGAATATATAGAATGTTAAAACATAATGGTCACTGATCATAATCATGTAGCAATTGATGATGGATTTCAGCAGTTAAGAGAAAAAATGGCGAGGTTTATTACAACTCTTTAAAAAGATATTTTTTGTTCATTTGGGAGTAGCGCAGTCTTTTGTAGACGGGCTGGCATTTATTAGGGACGTGCAAAATACCCTCGGTTTTTTTCTATTTCTCTTTAGAACAGGTACTGGGTCTGGTTTTATATTGCGCAAAAATCACATAACTTTAAATGATCTTAATGGTGAATTTGCAGATTGAGAATTGCTTTTGCAACTTGCATTATTATGGAAGTCGCTACTGTTGTTGTTGTTGATGATCTTGTCTTGGTCTTTGTTAAGGCCCTAAATCACCCGTTTGTCCATCATAAGACAGGTGAGGTGTGATGTGATCTTCAAGAGAAAAAATCACGAGTGTTTGGTGTTTCGCTGGCACTGTGCAAACGTGTGTGTTTAGCCTTTTGTGGTTCCTCTTGCACTACACATTTTTCAATTTAACCGTAGTCCTCTTTTTCTATCCGTCCCGACAAAACGATACTTTAGGGTATGTTATCATTATTGTGGTTTTTATTTGCTCATCATATGAAAAAGATCATGTTTGTTTATCTTCACTTAACGAAAATCAAATGAAGATGTACTCTTAAGCAATCTAGTTTTTGCTTGGATGCAATCGAATAACTTGATGCTGAAAATCGTAATGAAGTATGTTATCTTTGAAACGGGGCGAATTGAAACAGGATGTTTGCTTCATCTGACCTAGTTTCTTCACGCTTCCAAACTTTTCTAATCTGTCTGTGAGGGCTCCCAAGCAAAAATAAATTATTTGTTTTTGATGCATCAGCACCTCTTGAAAACAATGCAATCGGGTGCCTATTCTGGAAAAGGCATGAGAATATATCCTACTCATATAATAAAGCAAATACACCTTGTTTTTTCCTCTTGATATTTTTTAAAAAACAATGACTTTCAATTGGTACTTCTTTTCGCAACTGTCCAATTCCCATAAAGAAAACAATCACAATGCTTCATTTTCCCCTGACAGTTGATCCTGATCTTGATTTGGTATTCATGTTTTCGCTCCAGTTTTATGAGTTTCTAATCTAATCGTAGTGACAGTACTACTGCAGACGTCCTTATTTCTCTAGGCTGTTAATAGAAAGTTGTTGGTCATAAAGAAGTGGTACAAGGAATCTATCGAAAAAGTTGCCTACGATCACAGGTTT
Source organism: Lepidocyrtinus dapeste (assembly GCA_036850885.1). Taxonomy (NCBI): domain Eukaryota; kingdom Metazoa; phylum Arthropoda; class Collembola; order Entomobryomorpha; family Entomobryidae; genus Lepidocyrtinus; species Lepidocyrtinus dapeste. The sequence goes on along the minus strand of JAANSQ010002138.1, from coordinate 6,160 downwards.
TCTCATTGTGATGACACATGTGCCTGGTATCACCACCAACTCTAATAAGAAATTTTACCAATGCAAAACAAAAGCAAAAACCTACACACAACTTGCTAAAGTACCTTAATGCAACTTTTGTAAAAAAAAATTCCTCTCCATTATAATAGAAAGTTTGTGTAAGTACTTGAATGTTCAGCTTAACTAACACTCCATCATTGGACGTAATAGGGTAAAAAATTAAGAACATTTGTCCCATTAGATTCCTCGAGGAAGATGGAAATTTCCAGTTAAGCCAGTTTCAACACGCTTCATTTACGTCTCTAATTTTTTAAAAAGTATATTCCTTAAACTTCCTAATTTTTTCCCAGAAAATTCTTTTCGCCGTCATCTTTATGTCGTGAGTAAGTTGGTACAGTGGGCTGGACAAGACCAGTAAATATTTTCTCCTCAAAAGATTCCCCACAGAAGCCAGAAAACAACATGCAAACAAGATTACAAAACACGACTATTGGTAGTTGAGTATATGATGATCTTATGCTGAGAACAAAAATGATGTGTATGATATGGGCTTGAAAGAACAAGCTTTTTGATATTGCACCTGAAAAAGATTTTTTGAAGAAGCAAGTTTTCACGATTTTTTTTCGTAATACGTAAGCATGTCGTTTTCTAAATAAATGATACTCAACCAGTTAGCTTTCTTTTCTCTTAAGGGATCTATGTCTAAGAGAAGGTGTAGAGTAGGTAGATTATCACGTTTCTTAATCCCACGATATAATATAGTAGAAGTCGATCACAATCAACTTCTTTGGACCAACACCTCTTTCACGAGAGGGAAATACCGTAGTGAACTAAATGAAAAGTAATTTTTGAACCTGCTTCGTTATAATACTTACCTCATGCATAATCCATTTTATATTAAATTAAAGTAAAAACGGCGAAAGAAAAAATTCCAGTTTTAAAAAAACAAAGTTTACTCTCCCGTAGCATGCCATTGTCTATTGAAGTGCACCGAAAAGGAGGAAAAAAACAACTTTTTCTACCAAAAAACAATATATTATTTCAATCAGATAATCGGTATCTACCTACTCATTTTTTCATAATGGATGCAAAATATAGGTAGCTTGCAATGGAACCAAGTCATGGGAAAAGGAGGGATCGCATAATGTTCATAAATTAAAAGCCACTGACTGCTAGTGCATGAGGAGCATTCATGAAAAGCATGTTGTTCCTGAACTGAATAACATTTCTCCTGAGCAGCATCCCTACATTTTCCCCTTCCTATTCATTATTCTCATCTTATTATTACACAACCATTACTTTTTTTTGAATAATGATGTTAATAAAAAGGAAGGAAAAAACTGCTTCTCCTAAAAATATCCACGATTTGGGAGCTACCATTAAGAAAAAAATTAATACGTCTGGGGTCTTAAGGTATTTAATACTCCTTAAGATCTTGTTTATGCCACAGTGAAAGAATGAAAACTGCAATTGGCTTCTTAAGCGAATGAAACCAAAAACGAAAGAATCTCGTATGATCCTTGATTTTGATCAAAATATCTAGACTTAATTGAATCATCCAAAAGTATGTGGTTCTCATTTTTTAGGAATATTTTCCTTGCGTAGTGGTTTTACCTATGTGGAAAAGGAAGTGAGGTTGTATTTTATATAAAATAAATCTCGGGCTGTTTTTCACTTCGTGTTTAGTCACATCATGATTACCCTGAACTAGGAAAGTATGCCAGACAATATGATGGAAGTGTCTGCCGTCATCTTTCACAGATGAGTCTTTAAACTTGAATAATAAGATCATTTTTTTCTCCATTGCAAACATCACCCTGATATTACTAGATTCATGTGAATATATAGATATATCATGACGGATATGTAACGAAAAAAAAAGAAAATTGCTGAGACTTAGCAGGAACGATAGGATTCATGTCTAGTCATTTCATCCCGCAATAATCCCTTGCTTCACTAGCTATTTTCCAGTTTTCATCTTGTTTTTGTTTCGGTGTGGGTACAATGCTTGTACTTTGACTACAGTAGTTATGGTGTGAGAGCATCATCATCATTCAAAAGTCCCATATCGTCATGCATATCATCGTCGTTGAATATGATATGATAATTGTGGGTTTGGCCTTAGCGTATCCCAAAAAAAGTGATTCGATTTGCTTGGAAGGAAAGTACAAAAGTGTACGTGAAGCTTGAGTAAAAAGGATCCGTATAATAGATGGATAGGCAGGTTAATTTGACCAATTTGGTTTTTTAGAAAAGTAACAGGCTTATAGTAGCACAGAATAAAGTCCCTACTTCCCATACAAGTATGTAAAAAAGTAAAATTACTTTTGGCTTGCTTATTCATTTTTACCCAATGTATTCAATTTTTTTTTGTGAACGAAAAAATGCATGCAGAACAATAATGTGATGTGAGCCAAATTCGTAGACTTATGGAAATAGTTTAACATGGAGGCAGTAATCATTCAAGATTTTGTAAGATCATATAATCTGCTTTAGAGAATGTATATGCCCATATGTCTACCTTTGAAAATATTGGGACGGTGCAGTGTCTGGATTTAATATGTTATGTACCCATGCAATCATGCAGAAAGGGGATCTGTAAAAGAAAATGGCCAAAATCCGAGGAAACAAGTCAAATTAAATGGGTTGAACTTGTAAAGTTGAATGATGAAAATTCGGTGGTTGCTTGTTTCGGACGGATGATGTATAAAAAATCAACTACGTTTGTACACTTGCTTGCTTACTGCCTACCTCCGCTGTTGTGCATGCTAGATTATTCCTTATGATGATTATGATCGGCAACACATACCAATATGAATCATTTTCTTGACGTAGGTATGTTCACTGCTATTACTACCTGACAACTTTTAGAGCGTGGGACACTGTAGAAAAAAATATTTTATGCACGAGCAACAAAATTCACGAAAAAATCCTATTATTTTATTCACCAGCTCGTTCACCAAGAAGCTTAGTAGACCCTTGTTCTAATGGTTTTTTTTGGTATTAGCTTAGAGAGGTTACATGTTCTTGCATAAGGCTAAAATTTTCAAGGTAATTACGCTTAAAAGATGGGATAATAACGTCTTTTGTTTCATATTCCATCATTCTCAACTACTACCCAATGTTTATGCCTAGGCTTTACTGACTGGTTTTTGTTGATCATATTAAGTGAAAATAAAGTACGTTTTTGCATAGATATTTTGATGATTAGGTAATGTTCTATAAGCAAAAGAGTGTTTTGGGGCAACTTGAACCATTTTGTTGAGTGCGTCATTGAAACAATACAATGAAATAATGAATGTACGAGACTAAATGCTTACACTTGAAAGTACTAATGTGGTGCTTCATTATCTCAATACATGTTGAGAAAATTGAACTTGACTACCAAGAAGTTTACCACACTTTTACCAAAAGTAAAGAATGATAGAATGCAAAACAAGGAGAAAGCTGATGAAAACTTTTTCCTTAGCCTTGAGTAATATGGTTAATATGGTTTTGCTCAAGTTACATAATACATAACAAAGCGAATAACAAGGTTTGCTTGAGCAAACACTTCATTTTAATTCTTGAACAATAAAATAAATCGTTAAGATATATTGTTCCTTTTTCTATTTTTGGTTATTTAAGTAGTGGAGGCTTCTAGAAAATGATAAAAAGTCCAGTATTTATGAATTCGTTATGTAATAGCAGAAAGTTAAATATAAAGTCAAGTTTAGAAGCATTTGAATTACTTAATTTAGTTAGTTCTACTAAAACTGACTTGAGGTTGTGACATTGAGCCATTGAGCTAATTTAAGGGCTTATTGTGAATTGACGCACGTGTCCCAGCAGTAAACCTAAACTGGTCATGAGGAAACAACCACTGTCCTACATTTGTTTTGCTATTATCTCACTTTTAAGAAAATTTTATTTAACAAAGGCGGATAATTCTGTATTTTTGTAACAGGACGTTATTGGGGCAAAATGAGACAATGTCTAATTGTACGTTACTTTTTTGTCTGTAACAAAACGTCGCTTTATAAAGATTGCTTTAGATAACAAAAGATACTCTATTATTGTAATCGGAAGTATCCTTGAGACAATTTAATTTCACGGCTTTGCCAAGACCATTTACTTCTAAATGATTTTTCAAGTCGCTGCTTTTACTAAACAATTCTAGATTGTTTGGTATCCTTAATTTCAATTAAAAGTATATAATATTGGAAATCAAAGGCCAACTCTAATGAATAATCTAATTGCTTCATACTTAGAAATAATTAAAATCAACAACAATGTCTTTTTAAACTGAATAGGTTTGGATGCATTGGCTTACGATCCTCATAAGTTTGCGATGGACTACCATTCAATTGGATTCCGTGAGTGTGCTGCTGAAGTTGCTCGATACCTAGTGACCGTTGAAGGAATGGATATCCAAGACCCTTTGAGACTCCGTCTCATGTCCCACCTCCAGGTGAGTTTCAAGAGATCACATATATCTAACGTATGTTTGTGAAAGAGTTAAATTTTAAACACTAATTAAACTTTTACCTGCAGTGCTTTGCGGCTCAACGAGAACTAGCTAATAAACAGGCCTCCGCGTCTTCATGGGGTCTGAATCCACTCACCCCAAATCACTCATATCCTATTCCAACTCATCATCATCTCTCAAACTCCACCAATACTGGTAAGTATCCAAATTTAAAGCTCTAACTTTTTCATTCTTTGTATTTAAACTTTGCTTTCCCCATATCAAAGCGGACGTGCTTCAAAATTGTAAAAACATTATACAATAGACTGCTAACAGAAAAGTTTCACCTACCTTTCCTGGAATATGAGACGAGTATATTTACCATATGCGAAAGGCAAAGTAAATCATGTAATTATAGTAAACCTTGACATCATTCCTGTCCTGGCTATTTCTAAGATTTTCCAGAATTGAAGACGTTTTCATTATTAATTCAAACAGATTATGTAAAGACGTCATATATCGGATCTAGGATATTAGCATATTAGTAACCAAGCACTTCATAACGTTCATCATTATAAAGTCTAGTTTTCGGAAGGAAGAAAAGTTTCCTATTCTTGAAAACTTTGAAAAATTTGTTTACCTTCATTTCGTATTTGGATCTTCGAAGCCTTCCAGATTCTCCAAATTACGTTACGGGAAACTTACGTTCGTGAAAAACTTATTATTACGTCGCTTCTTGCCCAAAACCTTCAGGAAGTCTTACGCAAGCATAAAGTCATTCCTTCCTCTTCCAATGTTGAAAGGTTACGGCTGAGTAAATATAAATGATAAAACCTCGCATTGAGCTTATGTAACTAACTGTAGCCAACTAATGTAATTTTTGTGGCTTTCCATACAATTCTAGTAAACAAAACGTCACATGAATAGAAGGATATTTGTACTTCGGTAACAAACATGAAAACTAGTGTTCGCTTCCAATCTTACTAATCTAACGAGGTTCGGATTTTGTGATAATGATTATGATGATTCACTGTAATTGAACTTCATCAGAGAAGGAAAGGAATTACCTCATGCTGATCTTTGATCCTGAGGGACTAGATCAGAAGACCGCATCATGGTTACATGGCTCGTAGCTTCTACGCTCCTACTCCTACACTCTTTCCCAAGAAAGCTAATTTATAGGTATATTTACGCAGGTTGGGAAAAGTACGTAATTCGATAAGGGATTTGGATTCCCTCACATGTATAACATTAGCTTATTTAGAGGTTTTTACGACCTAGTATTAAGTAATTTGTAAACATAACGCGTTACGTAGTTACATACACAATGACACAATATTACATACAACTTCACTCAACCCGTAATTGAATTAAGGAGCCGCTGATGTAAGCTGATATCATTCTCAGCGTTGCCAACACTGTTACACATTGATTCGTGTTAATCTCCCGCTGGCAAATCACACTTTGTATTGTAGATACGACTCGTGAAACACAGGCGTGGCACTCATTTGCACAGACTTAATCGATTCTAGAATCAATCTTCTTTTTCACGGAACGGGAAGATAATGTACACGATATCTTATTTCATAATACCAGTTTTAGTTTTACTGAATGGGCCCAAAAGTTTCAAATTGAAATCTGGTATGGGCAGGGCATATTACAAGTTATCATTATTAAATTTATGAATCGTGGAGTTTTCTATGATCCCTATGA
>JAANSQ010002137.1:0-12740 GCA_036850885.1 Lepidocyrtinus dapeste | reverse complement strand
GTATACATATTTGGTGGCCAAGCACAAGTCATTTCAAAATAGAATGGTAACGCACGGCACGGACGTGATAGTAAAGGGAGAATAGGAGAATTTCGTCTTCTGCTGCAAAGCAATAATCATCCGGTTAGGGAGACTGTATGAAGAGAACTGAAACGAAAGAGCAGCATGAAACAGCCGTGTAAAAAGCCTTTACTTTATTTACACACAGAGGAAGACAAGACACGAACAGACGAACACGTCGCATAAGCTTTTGCTTCAGCTCGAGCATACAGACAAAACTTGAAAATCTAATCAAGAACTTGCACTTGCACTTTACATTCAAGTGATAGCAATAGCAGTAGCAGTAATGCATAAATATGTATTACATTCTTATTTCACTAAGCTGCTATATGATGTATGTGTTAGTGAGACGAGACTGAGGAATTTTTATTTTGTGAAAGACATACATACTTACATACGTAATGAACTAATGAAAGTTTTAGTAAAGAAGCTGTACAGATTTGAAGTGTTACCTAAAGCTTGAATTTGAGGATCTTCCATAGCAAAACACACTTTTTCTGAATTAGTCACTTCGTAATTAAATTTCATGTTTATGTTTCCTTGTACCGATGCAAATACATTAGTTGGCAAATCCACTGGTTTGGAATCGATAGACGGACAAAACCAAATCAACGCAGAGCTTTAATAGTCAGCTGCGTAAAAAAGGGAGAAGAAATTGTTCAAATTTTTATTCATCATGAGTAGTATGTAAAGTGTATCCGATTTGAGTATAAAATGGTTTTTTAAAATGCCCGGTATAAGTAGATTTATGTCTGTATTTTTCATGTAAATATTTATGTCTACTTTTGGTTCCAAATTATTGCAAAAAGTGAAAGTCTTTTCGGATTTTTGGAGTGAATCATGATACACTAAAAGCCATGAACCCTCCACCTTCTTCAAATCATCAGTAAACTTTTGAGTCCCAGCCAACTCGAACTCGTCTTACTGTGAAACGCATAAAAATTAAAATATTTTTCATGAATCATTCTCCCAGTAATCCCAAGCATGATCAGCGTGCAAGTTGCATGCAAATATTATAAAAAAAATAAACTTCATGTTTAACTCATGGGAGGAAAGTCCTCCCATACGGCTAACATTCATAATGATAATGCTGTGTAGTGAACAAGCAATTTGTTTCATTCCAAGTTTTCAACCACTCAATCGACATTTTTGTTGGTATGTACCTGATCGCCACAGTATTTTATCATCTTCATTTGCACAATATGCTGGCAGTTATAGTTCAGTTGAAGTGCAGATAATGGATTATAAAGTATACGATTAGACTCTGACGATTTTTATTTGCCGATTGCGGCGGATCATATTCATGATATTATTATATAACGGGAGGCCATGAGCAATAATACCAGTTATGGATGGGACACTTGATCTATTTCATCAAATAAAAACTTTAATCAATCCAAATTCATTAATATATCATACTATTTCAAAATTTATACATAAATAAATATTTTTAACAACTCCCCCTGAACATTTCAGGGTTAAATTGAGGTAAATTGCACCATTGTGTGCCAGAAACTTCGAGGAGGATAGATGATATTTGAATGATTGAACTGTGGTGAGTGTAGAGTAGAGCGTTCCAGATGCTCCAGAAATACACGAGCATTGTCCGAATTTCCCTAATTTTGCGACTGTCAATTGGGATCTTTTGTTTGGCTGACGTTGCGTCTTGTCTGGTGCCATATGGCTCCTCACCATAGTAAACCGGCCAAAGCCACGCACCAGCTGCGAATTTGCGGTCTTGAGCTAGTAGTCTTAGTTGCTGGAGAGAAGAAAAAAGGTATAAACTGTGATATATGGGGCATCCTGCATAAAGGTTTTGGTTGACAGTCGGCATGTGCATTTACAGAACATCTTTTATTTCACTCCACATGCACATGAAACATCAGAAAAGGGTCTAGTCTATTTTACGCGATGTTTTCCACAAGTCAAGTCTGAGAAGCATGGGAAATTTCCACGTTTTCCCTTAATAGCTTCAACCCATTTCTACGGATTCGGTACAGATTGTTTTGCTAGTCGGTTGGTTCCTACATAGTTCGTAGTCTTTTATTTGACAGATTAGACTTTTATGCAGCAGGTGTTAAGGGATGCAAAAGGGTTACTTATGGTTTTGTCTTATGGTACCTATATGTCTTCCGCAGTTGAAGTGTCAGTATGTACGTCCATTCGGATTGGTTCATTGATTCAAGGCCAAGGACGGAAGGAAATGCAATTTGTTTCCTCTGGGACAGCAGACAAAGAACGGAAGTTCAGAATATAACTAGAATATGTCACCATGTCGGATATAAATGCAAGGTGAGGTAATCAAGGTCCACTTTGTCCTTCTCCATAGGCTACAAGCTACCTCAGTATTTGTCAGTAGGTCACCCCAACTTCTGGCCCAATAAACTATGCAAAAGACATCCGACATGAATTCATCTAGGCTAAGTCTTTATTATTTCTACGAACTTCCCTATAATCCCGAAACAAAATATTCATTTGGTTACTACAGGGCTACTTTTTTATATTTCATCATGTGTTACCTACTCTCAAACACTTGAATTCTGTTTGAGAGGAGACTGAGCATGAGCAAGAGTATTGTATTTTTCTAAGCACCAAATTTTACCGACATAATTCTTTGATGATGGCACGATAACACAATCATTAAACTTTGCAAACTTTCTACACCGCTTGAGTTTCTACTTAACAGTGAAACAAACAAATATTCTCTTGAAATCGAGAGTGGCAAACTAAGTAATTTCCAGACTGCAAACATGATAACAAACGGTCTAAATGAATGAATTGAGTTGGTGTAGTAGACCTAAGCAATATTGCAGTCAATTTGACCATCCTTTGGTAAACAATTTAGAGTTTGAGCCACAGCTCGGACTAGGTACGTCATAGTTCCATAACAACCCGAAGGTGCACTGTCATAAAAGTGTTGACAAATGTGGGCTGCTCCGCCACACAGCAGACCCCCTTCAGAACTGCTGCTGGCACCAGCTCCAGTCGCATGTTCAACGATTTCCTTGGCACAGCATAATGTCGCGTCTCCACCAACTTTGATCTAAAAATGATAATCCAGTAAGTAAGTATTCATTAAAGTTTAAATACACAATACACGGTAAGGTCTAACCTGATCCTGCAAAAATATCTTGTTGGCAGCGTGGGCCAGCTGCTCCACGTACAACACGTCGCCCAAGTAATTCGTCAGGTTATGTTCCACAACTAAAGAAAGCACCATCAACGCCTCCACAACTAACTGGCGATATTCTGGTTGGGATATAGTGTTCAATACAGCTTCCACGCGTAATGCAAATTTTAGTTCTCCAGATGTCATCTTGAATGATTAAAACATAGAGAGCTTATGCGAATCTTCAAGACGACGCTTTGCTTCTTTGTAAGAAAATTGTCTTACCTCTTGAGTCAAATTCGTGGACAAAACTTTCCCATTAATTGCCAATCCCTGGCACTGTAACATAAAATAAGCTTGAATTTAACTGGGATTAATCCAACGATGAAATGAAACCTTACCATTTCCAGAATGGCCCAGACTCTAGGATAAAATCCCCTGGGAACTCTGTTCAAAGCCCCGTCCAACCTCCTCCGTCGGAGCCATTGACCTTGCTGCTTCTCAACGTCGGTTTGATCAGCATCTCGGCAGAAGAGTGTATCAATGTGAGCCTTGCTCACTTTCGTGGAGGCAGTGGTTATTACAGAATGATTGTAACTACTAAACCCGCTTTTCATAGCTAAAAACAAGCAGTGTCAAAGGGTGCAGGCAAATTAAAAGAAAAATAACAGAAAATCTTGATTGATATGAAATTTAATGATTCGCTTACATAGACTGGTGCTAACAGCAAACTCCTTCCCGGACATGATATGGTATAATAAATTTTTCATTTCGAAGGGTGATAAGTTTAAGAGATAGTCTGAAGCTTCGTCCCCTCCACATTTTAAAGTTCTGGCCAATTCTGTCGCCATAACTTGGATTATGAGGCCAACACGAAGTCTTAGCATTTCGAGGAATAAATGAGGCTCTGTGCGTATAAACATGGCCAGGTAAACGAGCAGTTCTTGAGTCAGCATGGCAGTACTCTCATCATCCCCGTACGCCTGGTGGATCAACTGTCTCAACTCGATTTCCGGAAGCGGCCCAGTGATGGTTTTTTCGTGGTTTGGAGGCATGCCCACTGTCACTTGTTTCTGCCGTACGAGTAAGTCTGTCACGGCTTTAGCTAAATCCTCCACCCTTTTGCCTAACATTCCTGCGGTGTGTCTCACCAACCCCCACAATTTTTGCTGGCAGGCCTTATCATACAATCCTTTGAGCAAGTCCTTAACCTTCACCTCCACATTGTTATCATCCACTCCAGTGGGGTAGTCTAAGCCATGAGTAGTCACCAAATAATGGAGTATGTCTCCTTGTTCCTCCAACGAATCTGTTTCCCTTAGCATCGTGATGAGCTCTTCGATTTCGGTATTCTCAAACTGAGACTCCGAGGAAGAGTACAGCCTGGGTCTCGCTGGCGTAATAATTGGAGCCCAGGATGGATGTGCTTTGGGAGATAGGGCCTTCACTTCAAGCGTGGGTGATGGGCTGCGTGCTTCAGTAACCACAATAGAATTCCCTGCGGTACTAGGTGGCGTTACACGACGACTTTCCCTCCACTTTGATTGCTCGTCCACAAAACTTTCTAAAAAAAGAAATTCTGAGTGATTATCGAGATATAAGACATGCACATAATTTACACACACTCTTTTTTTGTGACTTACCCCGGTAAATTGATCTGGTTCTTTTTATGGTTCCTTTTAAGGATAACCTTCTCCCAATGTTAGACTTTTTGGTATACCTCCCGGAGGCCAACTTCCCTCTGGCCGGAACCAGAAGTTTAGACTTGTAGAAAAAACATTTTTGGAGTTGGTCCTCCAAGTATTCCTGTACGCTAGGGTGCAGCTCTAACACACCCAAAATCAGAGTCAGGTAATGTTTTCCAAACCAATCGAATTTAAATAATTTTCAAATCATTCAGTTACTTTCTGGTATTCCATCCTCCACGCTCCCCAAAAAACTCAAGTTGGTAATACACGAAGTGCTCAAGAAATCCTGTAAGTAGCCCAAAGTCACCCTAGTCCCGACGGTATACCCACTCCGTAACTTCTTGATCGTAGTGATTATCGACATTGGTATCTTGCCATCCTCTGAAAACGTTTACAAGACACAGGTAAGCTTCCTCTTTTCCCAACCAAGCGTCTTTCCAAGCAACTAATCAATTTCCTTATTTAATCTATTTAATCCCGGTCAGTATCTAAAGGTAACGTTGGGGATTACGAATCCCCCGCAATAACAATTAGAACAATTAGACGGCATGCAGCATAAATAATGGAGCGAACAGACCCTGAACAACTACATATTTTTGAATTTTTCAACTGTCACACCAACAGACTTTATTTACACGTCACAAGAGAAGTGCCATAAATTTACGAAAATATAGCTAACAGGTCAGAGGTCAGACCAAGGACACAAAATCCTTCATGTTTAGAGTAAGTCAGTCTATGAAAATTATTTAAAATCTGCTTACACTTGTAAACTCACGATTAGTATGAAACTAGTCACCGAACCAGGGATTTATTGATTTGGATGAGAAAGTGGGGATTTGAGTATTACCTCGTATCAAAGCCTCGCTAAATGTAACCACAACCGTAGGTCTGCCCAGAAAACTGCTCCAGTTATTAGTAAGAAAAGCCAAGTCATTGATGAAATTATGGGCCATAACGCCACTGTCATACATCAAGTAATTTTCCTCCAAGTCAAAACTCTGTCCAAATGGAATCACACAACCAAAAACAGAGGACATATAAAATTTGGTGGCATGACATCCGAACATGTCAATACCTTCGATTTATTTCGTGTGAATGGGACACTATCACAAAGTCTACAAGGTCAACCTAACCTCTCTCAAAATAAAATTTTGTCATGCAGATTAAAATAGTCTAAAGTGCTCAGCCCCCCCAAAATAAAACAATCTTTTTCCAAAGAAAATAGGCCACATATATCATGCAAGTTGGATTTTTAGAACAGAAGCAAGCGCAGAATTCACACTCCAACAACGTGCTTAAATCCTTAGAATCCCTTAGATTTAATAAGCTCATTTCCTTCTTTTAGCTTTCTGCTACTTGATAACTTAATGGACCAGGACAAAAACATAAAATAATGTAAAAAAATGAATAAAAAAACGTGGCTTCCCAACCTAGATGAACTTGTCTGAAAGAAAAGACAACCAAAGGTCGGCCTAATACATTTTGCCAGGATGACTTTAGAAAGTTGAGTTCGTTTTTGAAGTTGTCGATCATAAGCTCATAGTCTGAGGCGATGTAAAATCGCTGTGGGTCCATTAGCTGTGTCACATCAGAAGTTCAAACAAACATTACATACCGTAGGCATTCAAAAGAATTATTCAGAGTTTCTTATCAGAAGAGTCAATCACAAGGAGGGAAAAATATAAGAGCATTCTTTACTGGAGAAATTAAAATTTGGAAAAGACACTAGCATCAAAGTTGAAACTTTCTGGAAAACTTGAACGAATTTCCTAACAACCCTAACCCTAATGCCTAGTGAATCTACTATGAGTTAATTTCTGAGGCTGGAACAAATTAAATATTGGAAAGTATATTGATCGTTTTAAATGGAAAATTATTGATTAGTATGATTATTATTTAGATAAAAATATATTGTATGTGAACCGTCCATACCTGTGGAGTGAAAGCAAATATTTTATCTTGTAGTGAATATAATTTGCTAGTGCATAAAATTCCAACATCTCGTGACTGCCTCCCAGATAAGCCTAGCTTGCAACTCCTACCTGCAATATGGGTAACATTTTTAAAAACAATAAAGTTTGACTTCATTGTCCATTTCTTAGTCCATTTTAAGGCTTTAGTGGATCTTAAAAACTCACCCAAGTATGCATACAAGTGACTTAAGACTCTAGCTGGTTGAACCTCAATTGGAGAAACTTCAGCGATTGTTTGCACGTGAATATCAAAAGTACGTAGTTTTTCTTGAATCTCCGCATCTTCGGCCAAGATTACCACCTGAATAGAAATAAACAGCTCAAACATGGTTTAAAAAGCTATCATATTTTATGGTGATATATTTACCTGAACAACCACGTCCGGTTTCTTCTCCGCACATAATCTCCGATTCAAAGGATCTAGTTCTCCAGGTGCCAGGAACTCCTACAAATTGTTTTAAGAAAGATTGAATTGCACTTCGAAATTACATTTTTAATTCCAATACAGAGACTAAATAGAGGTCATACTTCTTGCAACAGTTTCCCGATGATGTAGAGACTCTGCGCCCACATGAATGGACATCTACCCAAAGGTTCCCGCTTCTGGCTTCCTGGACAGCGATACTCATCGTTCACCCGAATGGCAGGAACCGAGTACAGCTCTGGTACTAGCCGTAACCCATCTTCTGTTTTGATGAGGATCTGTAAACCAAAAGTTGATATCGTAATAAGGTGTAAAAGAAGTGCTTCCATTTTGGGAAGACTGGCGTATTCTGACTCAAGTTGCTCCTAACCTCATCTAGAGCTTCACTGTACTGTATCATGGCTTCCTTATCGCCCCTGAAGCAGGCGTCGATGATAATGTAACAAAAAAACAAGGGCCACTCGCACTCAATATTGTCAAACATGCGTAACTCCCATGGTTCATAGTACAGTCTGGAGGGATCCTAGGACAAATTTATACTTTAAATTAGAACCTTCAGGAAATATTCAAATAGGATTTTTTTAAGGAAATACTTCTTTCGGAGTTTTGTATCCATCTCGCAGAAACCTCTTGAAACCATAGGGACCCTGTAATTTTGAAATGATAGTCTTCCTAGTCAGTCTAATGAGATCGGGATCGTCCACAGCGAAAGCTGGGAAGCTTATGACGGAGAGAAGACTGCTGTCCACCTCCTTCGAGTTCGATTCTCGAGGAAGCATAGACTACACAAGTAGGTCACAAAAGCCCAGTAGACTACACAATTTTTAAAATTTTAAAATAAACACATTGAGCTTTGTAAGAGGAAACCTGTAAAACGGCTTGGCATTTTTGTGCCTCGTCTGCCAACACATGAATCACTGATGCAGGGCCACCTCTTGCACCGAATAAATCCAACTCGTTCATTGCCTCCAGGGCCGCTTTTGCCATCCCAATGGAACTAGCGTTGAGTTCTGGCAGTCCATGATTGCTCTTGTCACCACGTTCCCAAATGCCATAGTCCTATATCCACAAATTAAGATCCACGTTCGTAGCTTGAATTTAAATTTTGTTAAAGGTTAAATGTGAAGAGCTTACAGGAACACAATAAGCAGATTCGATATAAAACACGAGGTTCTGGATGAAGGCGACCTCATCCAAGCTAAAAATGATTTGAAGGCCGGATGCCGTCATCTGAGCTAAAGTGAGGAGGTACAAGGACACCGCGTCTATTTGTAAATGTCCCCATTCGTTATCGCCCACTACAGCCTGGCCAGTTTCTGAACTATATTTAGCATGTAGTGCATCCGACGGCGATTGTGTCGTTTTAAACTTTTCCAGCTTCTCCTTCTGCCTCATCATGGCGGTGAGTAAGCCCCTCATGAGCTTTACACAACTCTATCCAAGCAAGAGGAAAAATACTTCCACCAGATTCACTTGGAATAAAATTTTAAGAAATATGGAAATCTGACCGACCACTGACCTGCTCGAGTTCATAAGTTTTGGCACGATCCTCGTCCATGTCTGCACTCTTCTTGTAAGCCATAGACAAGCCCCACACTGACATGATGCTATAAATGTTATCCCGTATCCAGGCATGTTTGTCTGTAGGACTGGCTGGAAGCAGTCCGGTAACTGGGTCCTAATTAAACACTCTCACAGTTTAAATTTCCTCCTTGGTCTCACAAAAGATTAAATTCCTACTATTAGTATTCCAATTCATTTTACTTGATAACATAATATCGTCCTGAGCAGCAAACGCTGGTAGTAATCCAGCCTAACCCCGGAATTCGCCCTGCTCCTCATGATCTCCGAAAGCTTTCCAACTGCACAGGCAGGATTCCTGTAAAAACCATTAGCCTCCATGAAACCATCACCAGCATGACACAAAGAAACCTAACGGTAGATTCTGAGAACTGCTCATGAAGAAACATTAACGGACCATCCAAGCAGTCAGTTTTCTTTAAAAAAAATTTACTCTCTGTCTCCATCACATTTCCAAACTTCAGTTTAATTAGTTTTGCGAGAGAAAATATTACTTGAACAGCATGAGTGCATAATTTCTAACCGAATTATTCAAGGACACAACCAAAGGGAATCCAAGACTATCCAAATCTTGAAGAGAATGTACATTGATTGAGTTACAAAGGCTAGTAACTATGCCATGAACATGGAGGTTAAAGGTTACACTACGGTAAACAAAATACAAACAAACAGCATGCTTCACACTACAAAACAGAGAAGCACGAGCACGCTTCTGGCTGATAAAGAGTGGAGTGTCCATGAATAAAAAAATTATGATCAGTTTCCTACATTGGACAAGGTTAACTTAATCAATTTGCTTACCGCATACGATTTGGTAAAATCCTGCAATGTGAGACACTTAAAATTTTATATCCTTGTAGTCTGCATCTTAATATCTCGTCCTTCAAACTATGCCTGTGAGCACCAGATAACTCGATAGAATTTAAGGAGAGCAGTTCTACCAGTTATTAATTGTAAACTCCATGGAACATGCTGTTTTCCCTGTAATCTCCCAGTTGCAATATGGATAAGGAGTAAAGCAAGGCCATTGTGTTTGCCTGCACCACATCAGCTGCTCTCTGTCCCTGCCTTCATCAATGTGATCTGATCAAATCATCCAATGAGCCAAGATCCAATGTGAAACGCAATAAACGCGAATAAACGCAAATGAGAATAATATGCCTCTCTTCATCTTTTTTCTTCCTCAAGCATATTCTCAACCTCTAGTCTACATCATCATCGCATCAGCCTCGTCTTGTCGAGACAGAGGAGAACGTATAAGCTGTAACTAGGTTTCAATTGAAGGTGATTCATTCCACCTATTTGCAATGCTCATAAAAAAAATCATCATAATTGTAGCTTGTAGCGTTGCTATGCATTCGCTCATAAAATTCGGCAGATTCTTAACGTAAAATCGCATTGAAACATTGTTTAAACGTGTTAGACTATGAGGATAAGAGTAAATTATCATGACTTTTACATAAAACTTAACAACAACGCTGGAGATTGATGCTATTGATGCTCGCAAGCGTTTTCTCAATCTAGACTTGTCTCTAGCAAAGCATCATGCTTTTATCACGTGTCGGCTCTCGGCAGCCTGTATATACCTAAAGTAAATACTTAAATGTAGAGTAGAAATTGTAGAATCCAGTGTGGAACGAAAGGTGAAGACGAAGACTCAAATGAGTTACGCCAATAAGCCAAATGATATATGACTTGATCACAAGCGTGTGCTTTCAATGATTTTATTTCTTGACCAGCAGGGAATACAAGTACAAATTTTTTTGTATAAATTTTGTTTATTGCCTTTCCTCAGACTGAGTCGTCGTGGAGTCTAAAGTTTTGAAAATTTTCATTGATTTTGCACTTTTTATGTCTTTCATATTTTACATGCTGGGGTGAGCATTGAATGAGGAAAAGGGCTGTTTTTCCTTGTGCCGTAGATTGAAGTCGAAGGTAGTGAACTACTTGAAACCAGGATTTCAGTGCCAGCGCCTACATCATCGGGTGCAGTGAGGGTAACAATTGGCATTTCTAACAAAGTTCTTCTCAACTCCTTACGCTTTTCCCTCAGGTGAATGATGGATGCTTGCGTTTGGCTCAATTCAGAAGTCGAATTATTTTTCCTACATAATCGACACAGGTTACCCACTTGACGGAGCTCCTTTAAGAAAGCGTATCCCACCAAAATATCAATGACTCGGTAAAAAGAAAAAATTAGATCGGGAATACAGCGATACCACGAAGTACCGTAAATCAGATTGATTACTACGACAATTTCGAACTGGGCTAGAACAACGATTCTTATATTAAACCAGGTTTGGCATTTTGTAGCATTCCACTGAAATTTAAGAGAAAAAATTCGGGGCATGATTGACACACATTGATAAACTGGGACAGTTGTGGTTTTTAATACCTTTTTAACGCCATCAAAAAATATGCATGACACGATGAAATCTACAATGACGAGAAACATAATCATGAGATACACGCCCATGTCCACTGCCACATTCGATAGATCTGTTGTGAAACCAAGAAACAACTTCAACTAAAAAGGTTAACTTTGAGACAAGAATTTATTTATAAATGATTACGTCTGACGTTGTAAGTTGGACCTCCAAAGACGTCGTCATTCATTTCGTCCAGAACCAATGTAGCGTTTTCCGGATTACCAGCGAATTCAAAAGCCACCATGAGACTGGAGCCCAAAACAAAGAGGATGAGGGCCAGGGATGACAAAATCTACGTAAATTGGGGCGGTTTGAGACTAGCATGTTCTCGTCGTTAAGGTGACAAATTGTTTGTAAAATGATGAATAAATCACTCACTATGTCTATAATAGCCACCGTAAAGGCTGCGTTTCTGTATGATGCAGTTCCACATTTCAAAATGTTTCGCATTTTTCAAATCCGCAGAATAATTTCACTTTCAGACACTTCAACTGATTCAAAGACTAACTAAATTTTCTTCTTCGGACGTGTTCTGCACTCAAGTTTTTTTGGCGTACTGTACATTATGAATAACCCAAACTGGACCCAATCAGGTCTTTAATTAGGATTGCATGGTAAATTATAAGCTCGTCGTTTTGGTAGCAAGAGAAAATTAGTACCAAAGCGTTAATTCTAATTGAATAAATTATAATGTATCTTCCCAGTTAACCTCATTAGACGTCCTTACAAAACACTTCAGTATAGTATCCAGACCTACCTGAATAAACCCATAATAATTCAAGTATATCCAGTTTATGCGTTTTAAAACTAAATCTGGACAAAGGGATACCTCAAATTTGTTTGACTTTTGGCTTCCTTCCAAATTCTTTGTTCGTGGCTATCTGAAACATCGTCGCGAGGAATGCATTTAAAGCAAATGCCTAAATTCAGTCCTGTAGTCTGCGGCATTCATCATAGAATCTAATGTCTGATTGGTCTAATATTATCTACAACAAAGTTGACAATATTGGACTTTGCCATCAGTCATCCAGTCTGCGTTATACATGGCAGTAGGTAACATAATACTATTGACGAATAACATTGGTTTAAGCCCCCCAGCAAATGGCGAAACATGGCGATGTGGACTGCCTCTCCAGAATGTGACATTGGAGTTGAGGTGTGCAGATTTTATGAGCACAAGTTTCTCCAGCGTTCTCCACCGTATCCTTGCGAGCATTGCCAAGACGAGAGTAATTTTTATTTAAACCCGAAACAAATTATCCGCTTAGTCAGTGAAAATAACTATTCGTAGGACAGATTGTCTCAAGGTGCCCCGCTCATTTATTTTAAAGGCACCATGAATTCTTCCCTCCTCTGCTTTGTCTACACGTCACAGACACACTAAATTATCTTCAGCGTTCTCCTTCGGCTCCTTGTCAGCATTGCCAAGCCAGGTGAGCTGATACAAAGGAAGAATGCCTTGCTGGGGCATGATGA
>JAANSQ010002136.1:0-12748 GCA_036850885.1 Lepidocyrtinus dapeste | reverse complement strand
TTTTTATGAATGAGTCGCAATTTTCTTTGTGCGCAGTACCGAGATGCTGTGGAAACCCTTAGATATTCTACGTCTTACAAAGTTTCCGACACGCTGTTGCGATATGCTGTTTATTCTGCTTGGATCACGTGGGGCTTGTCTCCCGTGAACTCTAGAATCTTTCAATATGTTCGGTTGCCATTAAGCATCAATATTCCCTATGACCTTAATCTTAATTGAAGTTTTTTCATGACAATTTTATTAGTAGATTTTCCAAAATCTAAATCTGATTGATAAAGTTAGTAAAGAATTTGAATTAAACTCTGTTACAATGTAAGCATCTTTTTTTGTAAGAGAGAAAGCAGCAGAAAAAGCTTGTAAAAATATTGACTTAAAAATAAATCCTGATTTGCACAGCAGTGCATTAGAGAAAATTACAATGTCTGGTAGAAATTGACACAGACATTGAAGAATTTCATTCATTTTCGAGAATATTTAATAGAGGTACTTGAAAGCGCGCGGCTGTTGTTCACGTACATTAGATGCAGTTCATGCATTCGTACTCATTACGTGAATATTGATTGATATTTTTGGTATGTATCAAAATCTCTTACCTTTTTCTATGCCACTGACAAGGTGAAAAAAGAATCATGCACTCAATATGTAAATGGCAACCCTGAAAAAGAATCCTGCCTACCTCAATATGTCTTTCTTGCAGAAAAATATGTGGTTTACGTGTGAATGTATGCAAACACTTCTCTCTTTCTTTACTCTTTCTGAAGCCAGAGAAAAGAGACGTAGTAGTTTGTACGAGAAGCACAGTGTTGCGTCGAAAGCGCCTCAGAATCATCCTCATGAAGAAGATTTCCTTATGATACTGGCCAATGCTAGGTTTCGGTACCTAGCTTACACTCTGACGGTGGTATATCATTCCTTGGTCTGCATACAATAATGTATGTTCGCGAAAGAAGAAATGATTTGCGAATTTATTTCGCGAAAAAAAACGCTTTACTCTCTTTGCTCATTTCTGTAGTGGTAGACTACACTCGCACTGTCATTTTTCCTCATTACTCATCATCATCTTCTTTTTGCCACGGCATGATCTTCATCCTCTTTTGATTCGTGAAATGATTCCCTACTCAAACTGCTGCTGCCTATTCTGTTTTTTTGTGTGGCATTATTACAGTCATTTCTCAGAAATACAAAGTATCAGCCAATAATACTGTCAGCTTGTTTGCGAAACGAGTGTTTTATGATGTCCCATCCTTTTCTGTTGCATACCATGCACACACTCTCTCTCTCGTAACGTAATATACAAAGCGATTGATTAGTTTTATTGTTCTGCTTGAGTGTTTGCAAAAAAACGTGTCGTTCATCAACATAGCGAAAAAACGTCAAGATAGACTCGTGGTTGCGCTCATTCATTTGTGAGGAAGTATACCAGAAATATTTTTGGGAGTGTGTTCAAATAGTTATAGTTCAGTGGAAAGAATAAAAGGGAATTATGACTTGCCTTCGTTTATAAGTGACGGTGGCGGCGGTTGATGACGACTACGTCGACGACATTCAAAGCAGCCGTTGTTTAGTAACTTTAGTATATCGTGCTGGTGGAAGATGACGATGTGTTGCTGGGTTTGCGAATTACGTGTTTCTCCGTAGAAGCTGAGAGAAAAGGAAAAGGGAAAAAAGAAGAGTCATCACCAGTAGCGATATGCAAGCTGTCACATTATATCGTACAGAGAGAATTAGTGTTTTCTTCCTTAATAAAAGGTATCAGTGACTGAGTCAGAGGGGAAGAATAAAGTTTAGAATATGGAAAAAGTGTATTAATGCTCTAGTTACTCAGAAAGAGGGTGGAGAAGTGGACTTGGGGTTGTATCGATTATGAAGGTTTTTTTTTTTTCTGGAAAGACATGCTCACGGAATGATCTTTTTACCAAATGAGAAAAAATACTAATTTTGGAGACGCAGACGCAACATGATCATGATGATTACGAAGCCGTTACTACCCTGATGCTTTGAAACAGTACCAGTAGTGGTACGAGTGTTGGTGGATTTGGTTTTATTTTGGAACTGTTATACTGAACGCTACATGCATAACGATGGACTGAACCAGAAATATATTGGTAGGATTCTGCCAAGTTCAAGAGACTCACTAAAAAGGCACGGCCTTCCTTACATCTTACATTTCGCACACTGTTTTTGCATGTGCTTTGTTCGTATCGTGGTCGTGGTCAGTCATCATCCCCTCCACACACTCTCTCACTCACTCGCAAGTCCTATGGCTCACATATTCCTTGCATTTTCTCTCTCTCTATAAACGTCATTACTTCTGTTTGCTGCATGCATGGGTATAAACCTGGAGTTTGGAACTTGTGAAAAAGGATCATATCATTTTGCAAAAAAAAACATAAGCAGAGTGTGAGTGAGTGTGTGTGCGTTTTTAAAACGTGCTTTAGTTTTCTTTGGTCACATTCTGACTAACTCGAAGACGACGTTGTTGGTGGCGGCTCGTCATCAAGAATTCGTTTTCTGACTTAAAGTTTTCAACTGAGACTGACATTGTTGGGGATGAATAATACGGATTACGCTTATTTCTCCTAAGGATAAAAAGAAACGGAATGTATTATGTGTACTACTACTATATTGAGTATTGTTAACTGACTGATCTTTTTTACGGCACTGAGAGACTCCCTTTGATTGTTTCTTTCTTGAAAAGTCCTTTTTTTTTGGATGATTACCTTTATCTGGTACCTCTCACAGAGTTTGCGAAAAAAAAGTTCGTTCCTGCAAAAATACCTTCGTCCAATTGGGGTTTACTCTTTCAAAACTACCTTTCTTCTTCCTCGTCAAACAATCAGCAACTGAAATTCTTTGACTTATTGCTTCGCCGGCCCTTTCCCGTGAAGTGAANTCAGCAACTGAAATTCTTTGACTTATTGCTTCGCCGGCCCTTTCCCGTGAAGTGAATAAAGTGTAGTTGGAGTATAAATGGGCCGGTATTGTTGACGTTGATACCGTGTTGAAGCTCATGTTGTGTTGTACCTTGGCACATTAGAAGAAAAAAAAAGATTTTAGGGAAAATTCCTTTCATGGACAACCTTTTTCGTTAAATTTTGCAACTTTGTTATCCTCTCTTTTAACTCTTGTGTCTCGGGAGCATCTTGTAGTTTTTGGTCGTTAGAAGTACAAGTACTCATTGTTAGAATGGGATTGGCAGTTCCGCTGTCAAGTCTAGATACTTTTCAGGGAGGTTACTGGCTGTGAAGAATTCTGGTACAAAATTATTGTTAAAGTGAAGTATACATAATCTCGTAAAGTGCAAATGTATGCTAATCACTAGCCTCTGCGCGAGTCCAATCTGTCGTCACTAACCAAACCAGCGTACGTATGTTACGTTCCCTCCAGACAATCTTAATTGTGACTGAACCAACTAGAGATAAACATTACATAATACAGACCACCGACTCAGACTGATTGGGAGAGCTTACAGTCCTGGAAGAAATGTGTGATTCGTAAAGTGTTTGACCTGTGATTAGTATAATAATTATAGCGTGTCGTAACATGTCTTTAGGGAAAGTACAAAACTTTGTATGTTTACACAAATATTTTTGTAGAAACGGAAGGTATAATTGATTAAGAAAAAGCAATACCTGAAGGCTAAAAGAAAAATTATTTTATGGAGGAAACAAAAAGTACTTAAGCACGCACTCGAAGATTGTTGGATTGTTCTTGTGTGGCATTTATCACATCAACGGAATGACTTGATGAAATCGGAAAAACAGTTCAAAAGTTAATTGTATATACAAATTAAGTTATTATCTACCTGCTCATCGCAAGACATGATCACCTCTAGCTCTCTTACATAATCCATATTTTTTATCGGGGATTGCGTGTGTGGTGTGTACTAGTTTGATGACATAATACAACCGAGAAAATAACTTTTTTTTTGAATGTTTAAACCTTCTTTCGTATTTCAAGTATATGCGTGTTTTTTCGATGAAAGCCTACACAATAATTACTCGACTGGGATTTTTTATGTGGAAAACCTGATGTGAGCTTCCAGTTTGTCACAAAAAGACTTGTATTGTATGTGTAGATGTGATATTATATTTTTACATGGACCATATAAGGCTTTCATTGGGTAAAAAAAAAAGTTGGAATAGAGGACGACTCAGACGACGACAACGTCGCGACTCTTTCTCTCGTCGTTGTTGACATAAATAAAGGGAACTAATTTGACATCGTGTTTGAAACAATAAAAAAAAGTCTCTAAAAAATTCTACGACTATGGTCATGATGTCATACTATCCAGAAGGCAATCCACACCATCAGCATTCCGCTGAAACTACCGGTGGAGGAGGAGGTGGCAGTGTAGGGAATGGAGGAGACAAAGGAGACGATGATGGATTTCCAGTACCTTCAGTTTGGCGTATGTCTAATTTAAAATGATCTTTTTACATCGTTCGATTCATTCTCATAAATTATTTTCTAAATTAGATGCTAAGTCATTCATTCCACTCTGTCCTCTTTTGGAGTTTTTCTGGCCAACCTGATCTTAGAGTCACGTGGCGTAGATGCATGAACTCATGTAGCCTTTTTTTCTCTGTCTAAGCTTCACGAAATCTTGAATGTTGACGGTAATTAGCCTAAAAAAGTAAATGTTTTTAGTTTCCAGAGTCCACAAATAGCTCCTCCTTCGCATTTTTCAGTAATCATCATGTAACACGTTGATGATGACGATCTTTGTTCATGACGAGATGATGCGCCTGTTTCTCTCTCTTTAACAGAGCTAGTTTTAGTACTGTTATATTTTCTCCTGTTGTGTGTTTGCGTTTATGTGTCTGTGCCGATGATAGGATAAAATTAGAACGATTTCTCAAACAAAAAGCTTAAGCAATAGCTTTCTCCGCTAACGTTTCATACGTTTTGGATGTAATGGTTAACGAGACGTTTATCCCCATTCTCACGTTAAGTTGACGTGTACTCGGTAAAGCCTAATCATCTCATTGAGATTAGTAGCGTGGTATAGATATTGGCACTTGGCGCAGTCTAATGTACCAATTCATTCATTGAAATCCCAGATTCCCGGATATAGAAGTACGTATACAAAATACTTTCGAATTATAACGCGTACGCGTGACGCACATGGCTCCTTCGTATTAATGGAACTGAAAAAATTTACAAAGTTTGGGAAAAAATAGCATAAATACATTGGAACGATATGCATGTGAAATATTTTTTTGGGGAAAAAGCCAAAGTGCACACATTTTTTTATTCGAGACTGTTATTGTTCCTTTGTGTGAAAAATAAGAGGAATGATGATGACGACATGATGATCATGACTCTTTCTTTGGCTGGATGTGATGATGAGCTCACGCATAACCAGAAAGAGAGAAAAAACTGTTGCATTACTACAAATAGTCATATTCGATGTTGTAGTGAGTCCTATTGTAGTCGCTTTTTTATGGTAAAAAGGTCTGGTTTATAGTAGAAGCGGTGTGTGTGTGTGTGTGTGTGTAAGCGCGCTGTGCGCTGCTCCTTATGAATTGCGCTGGTGGTGGTGAGTGTTTGTTTAGCTGCCTGCTCTACATGTGAGTGTGTAGGTACAAGAAAAGCGGAGGAGTGATTCATTGATGAATTCGATGACGAGATGGATTGGTAGATGACGATATGCCTCCGCACGACGACTACATCCACCCACACAAGTTTAGAGACAATACCGGCCGGTGCATACCGAAACGATCATGATCATTGTAATCCGGAGAGTTATTAAAACGTCTTTTCATTTTAGACAGCTCTCGCTCGGGGGTATTACCATGGAATTTGCGTAGACTTCCTTTCTTCGTAGAATCGGAAAAGGAAGTGGTATTTGATGCGGCGGGTTTGAAACGAATGTTGACTTGTTTTAATGTCTATTCATTTCTTTACCTTAACAAATTAATCTTACACTGAATGGGGCAATTTAAAAAAAATGTGTTAATTTTAATTAGAAACTTAAGCTTTTCCTGTCAGGGAAGTTGTCTCTAGCATCATAAATATAAACCGGTGTGTGTAGACTCAAACCCCCTCATCATTATCATAAACGTAATTGTTGTATTGTGAATGTCATTCAATTGTTGTAAAAATGTTATGGGCTGGAAGAGTTGAGTGGATCGGTCCGTTTGTTTCCCTCAGACTAGGCTAGCTTTTGGACAAAGGAGGAAAATAAGTGGGATTCCATTTACCTGTGGGTAGTTAAAGATGTTACGTGGGTAGGACATATGTAGGTAGAATGGACAGAGGGCGTGAGTGCGTAGTAAAGTGGTGGCTGGTGAAGGCTAATAATATGTAAAGTATGCATAGATTATGTATAGTATGCATTAAGATGCTATAAAGCGATACATATTTTTTATCAGGTTTGGAGGAATGTATATAGTAGCTAGAAGCTAGTTGTATAGGTACACGGTTAACAAAGTTGGGAGCCGCAGATGTGTTAGTTTTTTTTGGGGATTTAACGTTTAGTCATCAAGGAACAAGCAACTTGTTCGCTTGTTCCCTTTTGTGATAATGATGGCGAAGCGATGATGTACATCACTGCTTGTCTGAAACAATGTACGGGAATTAAAGAGGAATGTTTATGTATTCATGCAAATTTAAAATATTTTTTTTTCGATTTTAGTTTCCTCTTTAAAAAGAAACTAGACAGCTGGGAATGAAAGACTTTTTTGTCTTTGCTTTTCGTTACATACTTGTTTCACAATCGGAGAGGTAGGTAGAATATAAGAGAGAAAAAAAAATGAAGAAAAATGGAAATTAGTTTAGAATTTTTTTAAATTAAAGTGAAAAAGTAAAAAAATGTTTTTTAAAGAAAAATGTAAGATATGATGCTAAGATGTATGATGATATGGTAGGCAGATGCTGTACCGTATCTTGTATTTTATATTGGGTTATATAATTACAGATTATTTATTATCTGATAAAAATTATTACATTTTGAATAGTTATTTGCCACTTCTGTGCAGTTGGAGAATGAGGCATTTGCTCGTGAAATTGAACATATAATTTAAACCAGAACGTTCACCTTTTTTTCCAAAGGAGTGGAACTAAGAAATGTATAGTTTGTCAGGCATGTCGTATGCATTATGAAAACGAGTGGTAGCAGGTGTGTGGTGTGGCAATGGCACGCGTCTGATTATGCGACGGCCGGGCAGAGAGACGAGATGAGATGGCTAGTCAGTACTCGGCTGCTCTGGAGAAACCTTATGAAATACGGATCTGTATAAGGCTTTTATTTAACCGAAGACAAATATTTTGGTTTTTAAAGATGCGATTAGGGTAATACAAGCAGATGGCATTTTTATCGGAGGAGACGAGAATGAATTCATTTTGCTTGTTTCTTTCGCTGTTACACTATTGAATTTATTGACAGATGAATTGGTAATGGCGTGCGTGTGGCATGCCATGTGTTGTTGTCTACTTGGTTATAGTTTCTTTTTTAACCCGGTGCATAACTAATGGGATGGCGGGGCAGAAGGAGGGTTTTAGAATTTTTGATGAGGTTCAAGTCTCTCCTCGTTTCCACTTTTGAGGAATTGCATAATGAAAAATGTGATGGGCTCATTAGTCCCCTTACAAGATATATTTTAAAGTGTATGGTCTTATCCTTATCTTTTCATCTTAAATTACGGGGTTGGACTTAATCGGCGCTTTTGTGTTTGTATATAAACTCCTAATTACGTGACATGTTTGAGCCAGTTACAAGGAATTGATAATGGAAAAATATTGGGTTGACACGACACTGTCACTAGAGTGCTATTTATCTACGATACTATGCAACTGAATACTAATTTCTAATTTTTGGCTACCCGTCGTCCGGCTGTTATTTCACAATTAGAATTTCAAATGTCAGTTGCTTCCTAATGTTTTAATAATATATTGCGTAATTCACTTAATGAACATGGTATTTAGTATTTACATAAAATACGAAGGTGACAATATTTCGTCGCAAGTCACCCCATTGGCATGTTTTTGCATTTTTGTAGTGTAAGAGAATCTGTGGTGGTCACATGGAATAAAATAAATTTATTTATTTGGATGACGTGGGCTACTCAAAGCGAGCCGTGTGCATTGGTACCCCAAATTGAATGATCTTTGATTTTCCACTCTGTGCTGTGCGTATGTTCGATGAATGAAGGAAAAGGCGATAAAAAGAAGGCTTGGCAGAAATGTTTTGAAATCAATGTTAGCCTCATGTGACGATCACAGAGAGCGTGGTCTTATGGTGTGATATCAGTCCATTGATTTGATATCATGTTTCCTTTATTCGCGAACGAAGGTTTTGGGCTTGAGTAATTGGGCACGGGGTTGAAAAGCGCACATCGCAAAACCAAAGATTCTCGTAGAATGAAGAAACTAGTCAAATTATATTAAAGGTTTAACTATATTTGCCTTTAGCTTGTAATATTGTTTTGTTCATTTTGAAAGATGTTTTTCCTTTGGAACTTTGAAGGTTTAGGAACTGTTTTTGGGCTTGAGTAATTGGGCACGGGGTTGAAAAGCGCAGATCGCAAAACCAAAGATTCTCATAGAATGAAGAAACTAGTCAAATCATATTAAGGGTTTAACTCTATTTGCCTTTGGCTTGTAATATTGTTTTGTTCATTTTAAAAGATGTTTTTCCTTTGGAACTTTGAAGGTTTAGGAACTGGAATTCGATTATGCATATTACGAAGGTACTTGGATGATGCTTTTAGGCTAAACTTGCCCCATTTCTCTCTTCTCAGACTCTTTAATGTATTTCTTTACGTATGGGGCAAAGTGCGAACAGATCTTGGTTTCGAAAAACATAGTCTTCATTAGAGACAGATATTTTCTCGAAAATGCTACTAAATATTCTCGTTAGAAAACTACTGTACATTTTCAAGCTGTTTTTTTCTCCTTAAAGCTGACATTATTGAATTGATGGGGAGGAAAATGATTCCAGCCCATATCTCGTTGCGGACTTTCTTGGAGCTAATTGCCTAAAAATACTGAGCTTGACAGCTATTGAATGTTGTTAAAAACTTACCTGACTTTTGGTGTTTGCAAGAAATACGTGTATTTCTCGGATAAAAAAGGAAAACATGTTTTCTTCTCTGGAACGCGGATTCTTGTGTTCCATCGTAGGAGTAAATTTTGGATTTTCTTACATTTTGTTTGGCTTGAGAAGGTAATCCTAAGCATATTTATATGTTCCTCAAAAGTCAAAAAGTCTGGCTTGAGTTAAAACGTGCCAATAAAAGGAGTATTTATATATAATTTATTTTTATACGTTATGTTCTCTCGAGTAAAGTGTAGATGGTGAGCAGTCACCTCACCGTGTTACTTGTGCGTGTGTGCTGTCAAGTTGGTGGAAAGATTTCACATTTTTATTACCAAAATGAATGAATGAATGAGATTCCGGTCGCAGATGGGAGGTTTGTTTTTGTGCGTGTGTATGTAGTACACAGATTGTTTGTGATTTTGTATTTTGAAACGATGATGAGGAGACTAGTGTGCATCATGAGAAACACGCAAGTTCACAGTTGCACCAAAGGCAACGCATCGTCAGTCTTTATTTCTTTGAATGGAAATCAGTTCGACTTTTCCTCAGTTTCTGGTTTACATTCCATTCCTGTATAAAAGGAAAGACTGGAAAGTATTCAAAATCATGAGCGTACTTGTAAAAAAAATGTTTAATTTATTGTAGGCAACTTATTGCAGGTTAAATGCTCCATGTGTTTGATCTTGAGAAGGAGAAAAATAATTCTCATTTTTATTCCGTAAACTGAACTCGGTTTTTATAGCATTTTATATTATTTTTCAGGGAGTGTGCATCTTCATGCTCTTGCTCTGTGCGTGAGTGAATGATGAATGGATAGCAAATTAGCTTGATTTTTGGGAAGAAAAAAAAGGTGGGGGATGCAACTGATATATGGTCATCGTAAAAAATTGAATAGTTACGAAGAATCCGTCAGAGATTTATTCTAAATAGAAAAAAATTACTTATCATTTAGTCTCAAGTTTTTGGTCTTTTTGTAGTGCTTTTGAAAAAAGGAGGGTCGGTCAATGAGGTCGGGAGGCATATTATGGGAGTTATTTAATGACGCTATCAGTCATACATATAATTCATTCATTCTCAGCTGGAGGATAAATTATGCTAATATGAAATTACTTATAAGGAGATGAAATGCGTAGTAGTAAAAATAAGAATTGACTTTTGGATGGGAATCATGATGAAGAGAATTTTCATATCAAATTATTTTCTCAACAGAGCATATATTTACATTTGAGTGAAAAATTACTAAAGAGAAAATATTCCATAGGGAATGAGTAGGTAAACGTAGGTAGGTATTTTGGTATAATTTGTTTTTATCAATGAAATGAAAAATTGGTCAGTCCAGTACGTAATGATGATGACAAAGCAGTACTAAATATTTACGTACTTGGACCAAATACATATGCATAGATTGAAACGGTTTTTTTTTCTCGTGAAATGAGGACGTGTTTGTTAACAAAGTGCGTATACTTTTTTCGTGTAATGCAAAATGATAAGAAGAAAAGTAGCGTGTTGCAGTAGGCATTAATCTTTTAAGCTTAAGCTTCGCTTGTCCTTTTTGCGGCAATGATTAATGGAAGAAAAGATCAGAGTTCTTGTATCTCA
Source organism: Lepidocyrtinus dapeste (assembly GCA_036850885.1). Classification (NCBI taxonomy): domain Eukaryota; kingdom Metazoa; phylum Arthropoda; class Collembola; order Entomobryomorpha; family Entomobryidae; genus Lepidocyrtinus; species Lepidocyrtinus dapeste. The sequence continues at coordinate 2,106 of JAANSQ010002136.1, read as the reverse complement.
TTTCTCTTATCTTTTTTATCCTTTCAGAGGAAAAATCTTCATACGGAATGAATGAGAGGATGGGTTTTGTGTTTTCAAATGAGCAGTCTCAATCTCTAATATTTTGATCTATTGATGATGGCTCATTACTTAATTAAGATTTTTTTTCCTAGAAGTCGTTACATATTTCAATCAAGCATTGTAAAAACATGAAAATATTATGGGATTTTGGTGGGAGATACATTTATTACATTTATCCACATGTTGTACAAATTTTTAATTATTTGAATGACACAGAATGAATGAAAGTAGATCAAATGAATGGGGAAGAAGCAGTGTGTGTGCGGAGTGAAATAATGTATGTTTCGGGCTTATCCATCAATGAAAAGAAATGATAAAGGATTGAATGAACATTCCGAAATGATAAGAACTAAAATGTTTATAACGGGAGGGTGTAATGTAATCACATGACTTTTCAGTTTGGAAATATAATATCTTGCTTGCGGGGAGATACAAGAGGAAAATAACTTCATTGAGGAATTCCTTCTTTTTTGTTTTGTAATACTTACTGTTGTTACGTGTCATCATTCATCATTAATAAGCACCAAGGAAGAATATTTTGTTCCAAAGTATGCAGTGTTCATGTTTTATGTACATATTTGGCAGGTTCAAACGTGCAAAGTTCATGTGCCTCATTAGACGCCATTTGAGACTAAATTGAAGGGATTAATTTTCGTATTGTTATCTAGATGATCTTTGGCGCGTTACGAAATGGTTACTGTATGACGGAATTCTTTTCTTATTGGAGAGCGTAAGCAAGTGGAAAATTTTAAGAGGAAATTATTTCTTTTTGAGAAACTCCTCGCATATAAAGCTTTTTATTACTATATTGACTTCCTGCCACTTTTCTCAGATCTTACAACTACCGCGCGCTAAAGAAGGTGTAAAAAATGTAAACTTTGCTTTAAAAGTTGAATCGTCTTCATCTCGTGCAGCACAATAATAAAAAATGCTTTAACAAGTTTCAAAATAATAAATAGTTCAGTCTTGTCAGATTCCAGGTTGTTTGTTCATCGTGGCAGCTCTTCTGACAGCAGTCATCATTTCATTTATTTTGGAAGGTGCCTCTGAGCTTGTAACCAGCTCGTTTTCTGTGTATGTCTCTCTCGTTTTGTGTATGTTTCGCCCAGTGTGTGTGTAGGAGATAAGTAATAGGGAGATAAAATGAAAAATTTGAATATATATTTTTTCACCCTCTCTTCTCTCTCTCTCGCTACTCTAGACTTTGTACATTTTGCAGGTCATTATTTTTAAGGTGAGATACCTAATCATGTGGGATTTTTATTTACTTTTCCTATCATGTTACTCCATATAATTTGACGAAAGGGATTTTCTTGGATTGGTACTCAATTTGAGTTAAACTGTTGGGCACCCAGGACCCAGTTGCTACATTTCACAATTTTTATTCCTTTGTACCAGAGGGTAGTATAATGCATTTTGCCTATGGCACGTGGTTCAAGTTTAATGACCTGCAAGGTCGAACTTACTACTATTGAGAGAAGGATGAGAGTTTGAAGCTCTCTCTCTCTCTGGCTCATCTCTAAAAAAATGAAATGGAAAAGCATTTATTTAGCCATAGTAAAAAGTGCATTGATTTGAGAATATATTCCTTGAATAATGATCAGGATAAATGACTGCATACCAACCAGTGTTTTGTTTGAGTGGTTTATTAACTTAAGCCTAGTCTCTCTCTCTCGTTCTAGCTCATTCCATTCTTTTCATTCTTACGCACTTTGCATAATACTGCATGCCTAAAAAAATACGCTCCTTTGTGTTGCAGCGACTCTAAGCCAGCGATCAAAACATCCTCTTCGCTCTATGTCGTGCGGTGTAAACTAGAAAAAAACTCTCTACTTTTGCTCTCTTTAGCTCTTCTTACATACGTAAATGCTGGCGGTAGAGAAAACAACGACAATGTATTATGCTGAATATCACGATACGCATGTTTGTTAAGCTATCTGTTGCGAGCGCATCCCATCATATTTTTTTTCCTGTACAGTTGCATATAAAAAAATTGTTGCAAAAGAACGACAGGGAACATTAAATGAATCTTTGAGAGAAGCTCTC